>CM053513.1:44413516-44449261 GCA_028627145.1 Eidolon dupreanum
ATGAGAGCAAGCAGGTGAGTTACATAGAATGTCAAGAGCAAAAGCTCAGGGTCAGGAACATGCAAGCCTAGGGCAGGACTTTGGAGGCACATTTGAAGGCAATGGAAGGGACATGAAGGGGAGCAGCCAAAGATGGCTGTGAATGAAAGTTAGAGACGTCAAATTATCAGTAGGCTGAAACGTTCACACTGAAATCCAAGGCAGGAGAGAGCTGAAGAAGGTTCTTATGGATTAAATTCAATGTTCTATGTAAAAACTAAACTTGGTAGCATCTTAGCAATGTATTAGATAGGAGAATGCAGAGTGGATGAGAGTAGGAAGATGTGTGGGGTGCCGGGGGAGAGGGGTGGGCAGGTAAGGGGAAAACCAAGGACCACCTGAGCCATGTAGTCATGTGTAATATAGGCCTGGGGCAGGGAGATAGTGGGCAAAGAGAAGAATTGAAGAAGCATTAAGCCTTAGGGACAGATCCTCTGTGCTCCAGATAGGTCTTTCCAACTGCACAAAACATATCTGACTTTAAATATAAGCTGTATGATTCTATATTCTAATTACTAATTGCTTTAGTTTTGTGTCCCTTTAAATGTAGCCAGCCTTTCCATAAACACCACACAGAGCATGATCCCAAAAAGTGCCTTAACCAGAAGCTGCTGGAAGCACTGATTTGATCAGACAGACTCTGTTCAACCAGCAGCAAACACCCTTGCCAGGGAAAGATTTCCAAGCCCTGTTTCGATGGCTCACAGAGCTCTCACCTTTGTCAAATAACATGCTCTTACATATTCCCAGCATTATTTGGATTAAAAAACCCTCTCATGTCACCAAGCAGAAAATGTCTAGTGATTTCTCTATGACATTTTAGGACCTGGAAGAAAAATTAATAACACATACTGCTCCTGAAAGCCTCTCTTTCTCTCTCATGGAAATTAAAAGGTTTATCAGTATTGTCCCTTTGCAAATGAATGGAAAATTCCAGTTGCTTTCAGCTAATGTTCATCAAATTATCTCAAAATAATTTAAGCAATTATGAAATCTAACATTTTCTGCCTACCCCAAGCAAGACCTATTGACATAGGGCAGGGATTACAAAAATCTACCATTACATTTCAGCGATGTGTCTCAAGAAGAAAGAAAAGTTAATTCTATAACAAAAGAATAATTAGTCCCACGTATTTCTCTTGAGAATTGAATGGAGTAGTCCTGAAAATGTCATAAGCCTAAAGATTCTCCTGACACTAGAGGTGCTGGAACTTAATTGATTTTTTTTCCTTCCACCCTACTCTTTTCCAACCCACATTCCCAGAACCAAAACACTACTCTAGGTGAGTAACGTCTCACAGAATTGCAATGAAAAAATATGTCTACTGGTGGGCCAAGTCACAACACAGTCTCATAAGTGGATGGGCACCACAGATAATACAGCTCGATCTCTTTGTGAGACCCCATATTCTAATGATTCTAAAGCCAAATAAGTAAGAAACCACAAGTGTCACTGCAGGTCTGTGTATGTCAAAAGCTGATTCTAAGAGCTTTTTAGCAAAAGAGATCAGAAGTAAAGACATCTTCCTTTGATCATATGGACAGATAGAAAAGTAGTTGTCATCTTTTTTGGGTCATATGGGTAGTCAGATGAGTTGATAGATTCTCCTGAGCCAAAATCAGGTGGAGGAATACAGTAGGAACACAAATTAGTTTGTTTAAAATGGAATTTCCCTCATCCACTGAGGTGAAAACCATTGCTGCAATCATAGTTCCAGTAACACCTCCATTTGACAGATGAATTAATTAAACAGCATTGTACCTAGTCTTTCTGTAAATGATTCTTCTCAAAGCAAAACAGGTTTTGTGATGCCTTTGTAAATAAAACTCTTTAGATTTGAAACATTAGATATTTTTCATAAAATCTTCAGTTGAGATCGTTCTAGTTCTCATTACAAATCTATGTAATGATTTTGCAAATGATGTTAATATTAGTGACTCTTCTGAAATCAACTCTATGGGTCATGTACTATTACTAGTAGTGTCTGTAACCCTTGGTTAGAGACATAGTCAAATCTCTGTGTAACATTTAAAAGAGATTGTTCAATGTTGAGCGAGAAATCCCTCAAGGGTCAACAAGAGAGAGAAAGGGAAACAGATATTTAAAAATTCATCGACCCTCTCTGAATATCTGACTTAAAAAAGGAAACAACTAGTACACAGAAGAGTTAAGTGGTTGCGGCAGTTCGAGAAAAGTTGCTTCCTACTTGTGAAATGGAGCCTAAGACTTTAATCTTCTGTCCTTGGCTTCCTGGCATCTCCCCAGCAAAGCTTTCCTCATTTTACAATCCTCTTAAGCCAAGAGGTGAAGAAGAAAGTTATGTTTATAGGATAACTTTCCTTCTTATCTTACAAATAATCTCCCTGAGACAGGGAAATATAAATTCAAGATGCCCTTGAAGAAGTGTAAAATATGACATTCATTGTATTTGAGGAATCTCTTTTGTCTTACATCCAAGGCCATTTCCTATAAAAAGGTGAAAAGGTGGGTTACTCCAGGAAAAACAGAACAGATTTCACAGGTATACTTGCTAACCCTCCTGTGCTACTAGAATATGCTTACACAGGAAGGGGGTCAATCAGACCTGATTAGCATGTCTTTTAACCTGGAGCTGACAGAAGTGGGCCTGCATTTAGAGCTGCCCTTTTTCATTCTATACCTTTCAAGGGAAAAAAAAAAAAAAGAACTCATGTTGAAGTGTGAACGTATTTGCATATATTTAAAATTACTAATAGCTGGTGGGCAAACAAAGAACAATGAACAGAAGAAAAACTTGTATTTCCTTAATTTTAAAGAGTGCACACCATGGAATTCTTATGTCTACGAACGCTTCTTTGTTCATTTTCCTTTGCTGGTTTTTCTCAGCTCCCCCAACCTCTAAATTTTGCAATGTATTGGGGCTCAATGCTTTCTCATCTCTTCTCCTCCCACCCCTCCCTTTCTTGGTGTTTCTTGGCTTTAAACGTGTTTCTGGTAACAATTCCCAAATTTATGTTTTCACCCCAGATTCCTTCCTCAATGCTAACTCCATTTGGATGTCTCACTGACATTTCAACTAACACTTCCAAACTGGAACACCTGATTTCCCTCCTCATTTACTGAGATGATCATTTCTCATCTCAATAAATGATATCTACATCCTTTCTGTTATTTAGGCCAAAAATCTTGGAGTCATCTTGATTTCTTTCTCTTTTCTCTATATCAAATTTCTCAGATAATCCAATTGGTCATATTGAGATTATACACAAAATTATCCCTCCATCTCTACTACCTTGATCTAAGCCCCAAATCATCTCTAGGCTGGAAGTAGTCTCCATGGCAACAACCTCTAACAGTTTCCCTTATAGTAATATAACACTGAAATACACTGAATAATTTCCTATGTGCAAGATTTTCTCCTTAGAGACATATAGCATTATAAATCATAAAATTGTTCAAATCGTTACCATCAATCACATTTTATGGATGAGGAAACTGAGGCTCAGAAAGTAATTTGTGATCCAGGCATTCCATGACACAGCTTCAATTTGAACAGAGTGAACAAACTCTAAAACCAATTATACATAATATTCTACCTCTGTTGTTCCACCCAGAGGACTGTCTACACTGATGGCAATTAGGAATCATACAGGGGGGGACGAAGTCACTGTGGCAGGTGTATCAGGTAGAGATGTTCAAGGCCTTGCCATATTATAGTGTTAGAATTATGCCACTTAGCTGCTTGCCTATTTAGTCTACAAGTACGGCCAGCACAAAAACCCAGATTTTTTTTTTAATCAAAAGTTATTTTTTGGAGTATTTATGAATATGGTCAAAGAAAAAAATTATAATGGTGATCTGAAACTCATAATATTACAGAAAACATTATATCTGAGTCTTAGCAAATTTATATTAAGTTGCCATTCAAAAAAGATAGCAAGTCAAATAGATTGAGGCATACATAAAAAAAAAAAAGCTCTCTAAAGACTGAAAAGGAAGGTATAATAAAATAGGTTAGGGAAAAAGAACAATAATAATCCCTTTCCCTCAAAAAAAAAATTAGATCGTAAAACAAACTCGCTTCAACACAGTGATTTCTGAGCAGTGATTTTTTTTACTGGTTCTCTTTAGAGACTAATTCAGCCTTTCAAATAATATTCAAAAGCTCTCTCTACAAATTTTTAAATAATTTATAATGCATAATGTTTATCATTACTATAAAACATTATTTTAAAAGTCCTTTATCATTCATATTTCTTTTCATTCACACGCTCTTATTGAATTAAATGTTAATGACCCCGAGGAAATCTTCCTATACCACAGAACACCTTAAAGTCATAATCTGGATAATGTATGCTGACCTAGAATGTATATATTCCAAAATTTTTTTTCTATGATCATATGTGTTGTGCCCCACAAATAATCACAAGCATATATTGTCCTGTACAGAAGATGGGGGGAGTGTTCCTGCTGAAGACTACTCTGTGTGGGAAGGGTAAAGATTGATGCTTACAGGCCCTCCAAAGGAATTCGCTTAAGCTTCATACCAGATTTGGGAGGGCTGGTTTTACCTGCCTAAAGCTGGCACAGGCAAGACACCATTCAAGCAATCTCAATTTATAATCTAAAGCATTGAGACACACCTTCTTACAAGAATGAGCCCCCAGGAAGGTCAGTTCTCACCATCTACTCTTCTGAAGTTTATGGTTGGATCCTAGATTTACCTCCCCCCATGAGTGAATGAACAAAGAAAGAGAGAGAGCAGGGGAAGGAGGAGCAGAAGGTGAAGGTAGGAGGAGGAAGAGGGATAAGAGGAGGGAGGGAAGGAAGGAAGTTGCTTGACCTTGAAGAGATTGCACCTCTAGTGCAAAGAAATTTGAAAGACATGTTCTCCAGAGTACTTATTTTATTTCTGGTAGTAAATAAAGCCCTTAGGGAAGGTTATTAATTTATCTGGCCTATTTAGTATATTAAATTACACTATTTCATTCTCTAGTGGCCTGAAAAGTTAATTTACCATTTGAATGGCATGAATGATGAATACTTAACACCAAATCTTGGCGCTTTACAATACTCAATAAAAATTTAGTATTTTTTGTTTAAGCGTGATTATTTTCTATTAGTATCAGTGGAAAGGAAATAAAATAGTAATATTCTGTTGCAGCTATCAGGTCTGCTTCTGGCTAGGATGTCATCTCAGAGTGAAAGATGCCTTAACATAGGGCCCTGATCAAAAAGGAAGAAGGAGGGAGGGAAACAGTGCCAAATCCTTACCTTCTTGTTCTCCTCTTTTTATCTGGGTGCAGTAATGGTCTATCCCACATCCTTGGTTTTCTCTAAACCCCATGGCAGCCCTCTCTATCTGTCATGTGAGGGCCAACATGGGAAAATTAACAGCTGATGTTTATTCTTCTGGATAGTTAGGTAGCTTGGAGCATGAAAATGATATAGATTGGTTTTGAAATATCACTTTTGGAAGAAAAATGTGTAATAATTTGTTTAATTTAAACAATGAGAAGAAGGGGCAAACATCTGAATGGCATTTCATGTGTAAATGAGTGTTATTGAGCTTTGGATGCTATAGAAATACAACTTCTGTTCTAAGAGGGCATGGTTCCACATATTGATTTTGCAAGAGGAATATAGATCCTATTGTAAAATAGCTGTACCCTTTAGTTATTGTGGAGGTAAACATATTAAACACATAAGGTAACAACGGATGCTGCTTTATGTCCTTGAAAGCTGTGAGGATGCCTTTGTGTTCCAGAAAGGGTTTGGTGCAGAACCATCAGATTCCACCTCCCCATAAAAGAGGAGGTGTGATGAAGTAGAGACAGCACTTGGCAAGCCGCAGGCAAAAAGCCTTCTTATTTTTACAGATCCAATAATGTAAATGAATTAAATAAATAACTGAAAATACAATGAATAAAATGAGCAAATTGATAAATAAAAATATAAATGAAATTGCTAAAGTAGTTCTTGGTGAACCAAAACTCCTGGATGTCAAACACATGATATATGTAAAAAAAGGTTTGTAAATTGTCCAACATGTGAGGTTAAACACGGTGAACATCGACTCTGGTCCCTTCAAGGGACCACCAATTGGCTGAAATAAAGGAAAATAGAATTCCAGGGCACCTTTGTGTCTCTGGAGTTTAGCGCAGGCCTGCAGGCCCCTTCGAGTACATCTGACACCCATCCAGTGCGTTCTTTCCTTGCTTCCTCCCTACTGGTTTACTCCCCAAGGCAGAGGGACAGGCAAAGTCAGGTGTGACCCAGCAGGTGGAGTGGCTGAGCTGGCCCAAAGGCAGCCCCAATATGAACTTGAGTGTGGACGTGGGTGTGGGGTATTTGGGTGGGAACAACCTGGACACTACCACCACGAAGTCCTGCGCCTCGCTGGTGGGTGTGAGCGAGAATAAATAGGAGGCTCTCTCCTCCCAGCGACACTACCGGAGCCCGCCGGCCGCCGCCCTGGGTGTTTGCTTGCCCTGTAGCCAGAGTTCCAGCCTGAGGAGTAGTTTCGTTTCCTGCTGGCTCCGGGATTAGTTTCCAGGCACCCCCTCGAACGCCTGAGGCCTGGGAAAGGGGCGCAGGAGGAGGCGGGAGACTCGTCCAGGGGCTGCGCGGCCTCGCAGCGCGGGGTTGATGGACCGCACGGTTCCCCGCAGCGGCGCCAGCTCCCTGCCACTGCTCCTGGCCCTCGCCTTGGGTAAGTGGCCGCGCTGGGCACTGGAGACCCAGCAGGAAAGTCTGGGGTGGAGACAAAAGGAGGCGAACTCTGATCCTCGCTGGCAGCTAGACGCGAGGACGCACTGGGGCTGACAAGGGCAGGTCGGAGCACTTGGACGACTGGAGAGCGCAAGGTTAAGGGTCGCGCAACTGGACACCACCTGTTGGGGCCGTCTCAGGGCGCCTGCGGCGGCCAGAGGGTGGAAGGAAGGGATGTGGCTGGGGGGGGGTTCCCGTTGCAAACTGTGGACCTGGTGCTCGGGGCAGGGGTGGCCTTGAAGCCGAGGGGGCGCCGTGCCGCGAGTGGCTGGAAGGGAAGTCCACTAAAGAAGGAGCATGGGAGACGGAAGCGAGCAGAGGGTATCCTGAGAGGAATTGGAAAGGGAACTTCTTGGCTTAATATGCAGGCGGGGAGCGCTGAGCAAGGTGAAGAGCTATTTGCCTGGTGCGTGTGTGTCTGCCAGAGGTGGAAGGGGCAGGACCCCTGGAGACAGCTGGCCCGTGGCTTGGGAACGAATTACTACACCTATTTCTTGCTGGGGCAGTTGGGAGGAGATAGAGGAGAAAAGAAGACACATTCTGAGATCTGAATCTCCTGTTGCTGATAGGGAAGCGAAACAAGAGGAAATGGCATGTTTCACTTAGGGCATTATCCATGAAATACACACTTGATTTACTTGGAATACAGTCACGTGCCACTTAAGGAGGGGATGCGGTCTGAGAAATGCTACCTTAGGCGATTTCCGCGTTGTGCGAACACCATAGCGTGCACCTACACAAGCCTAGATGGAATAGCCCACTACACACCTAGGTTATATGGTATAGCCTATTGTTCTTAGGCTATAAGCCCATAAAAGCATGTTGCTGTATAAACCAACACCAGTTTAAATCAAGCACAAGAGATTTGGTAACCACAAGATGTATGAAGCTGCAGTCTGAGTAACATGGCATACTGTTTTACAGCAAACGTTTTTGTAAGTAGAAAGCATGCACTCTAAAATAAAGATAAAAAGTATGGTATAGTAAATACATAAGCCAGTAACATAGTTGTTACCATTATCAAAATTATGTAATATACACGATTGTATCTGCTATACTTTTATACCACTGGCAATGCAGTGGCTTTGCTTATACCAGCATGTCACAAACTGTATGTTATTTCCTATTTTAAGGAGAAATTGTGGAGGGGGTACTTTTCTTCACTTGAAGGTTTAATCTGATTTGTTAGGTTAAGGACCACTAGATGTGATCATCTGGTGTAAGGGGAGAGTAGTCAGTGGAAGGGGTACCAGGATGCTTGGAACCCGCTGGATGCTCCCTTCACTACCTTGAGACCTGGGGCTAACAGAGAGAGAGCTGAATTTTTGTGTGTGGGGGAAGGTTTAGCAGCTGGAAACAAGGTGCTCCTGGTTCTCCGGTGTGGTAAGGTAGCAGAAAAATCCTACTACTTCAAGCCATTTCCTCTGTATCATGGTCATTTTGAAGAGGGTGAGGGGAAGGTAAACTAGCAGTATTTTGTAGTCTTAGCTGGGCTGAGTGGTAGGGACACTTGGGCTTGGGACATTAATGTGGGAGGAGGAGAGTCTTCACAGATGAAATGTCTACAGCTTAAAGCCTGGGAAGGGCTGGGATTACTCTTCTGGAGTTAAAGAAATGGGATCTAAATGGAAACTTTTGTTAGTCGTGTCCTTGGAGTAAGAAAAGGTAGCCAAAAAGATGTTGCGATCTTGGTTAGAAGTGGATCAGACTTAGGACAGTGGTTAGAGAGAAGGGACTGATTTAACAAATCCTGCAGAGGAAGAAGTCAGGAATAATTTAGTGGTGGAGTGATTTGGAACCTAAAGAAAAGCAATGGGTCTGAGAATTAGGCCCAGAAAGAGTACTGGTGCTTTGCCAGTACCAATGAAGGTGGCGTCTTCTTCCTCCACCTTGTCTGGACTGGCCGACAAAGTATTTACTGAGAATCTGCTACAGTCAGCAAGATGATAGAGTATATGGGAACGGGGTGGGATGAAGGCTCAAGAAAATTCCTAAGACATAATTTCTAAAATTTGATTCCTACCCTAAAAGATGTTATGTTGAATTTGGGAATATAAGACTAACAAATATGACACAGTAAGTGAAAAAAATCATGAAATCAGGGAAGTGAGAGCCACCTCCTACCTGAGCTTCCATAGTGGGGAAGCTGGTGGAGAACAGCTGCAAGGAGGACAAGAGTAGGTACCTTGAAGCTTGGGTAGGATTTGGAATACTTGTGAAGAGAGGTCTGTGATAGACAAGGGAAAAAGCAATTGGTGAAAGGTAATTGGTGATGTAAATAAGACTGCTCTACTGGAGAGATCAGCAGTCAGCCTGCCAGGAAGTAGAATTTATGAGAGGCACGCAGTTTATGAAAAGCCAAAAAAGCCACATTAAAATATTTGGGCATAAATCAATAAACAGGTAAACACACACCATCATAGGTCTTGATTACAGGAGTGATATAATGCAAACAAACATTTAAGGAGATAAATTTGGCAGTGAGGTGCAGCGTGGGAGGATGAGAAGGCAGCTGTGGGCAGAGGACCTGATTGTCTCAGAGGTGTGATCCAGGCGTGAGCTCGTTTGGGCCTGGACTCGGGTGACATGCCAGCAGCAATATTATGATAGAAATGATTATTCCAGAATGGTAGACAATCTTCCCTCTTTACTATTGCACAGTATTTTATTTTTTTCTCAAAATCTGTCAAAAGGCAGAAATGGAAAAACAAAAAACTCTTATCTAGTGCTAGTGTATACTCAAGGTAACCTAAATGTACAGCTGTCCTGTTGAACGTTTGGCTTAGGGAATTGAATTTAGACTTTTTAGATCCCCTAAGAGTTCCATTCCTTGCAAAATGTCAAAAGATGTAATTTGTTGACATTAGTGCTTCCATAAAGTGGTTCTCTTTCTCTCATGCACACTGCTCTTTTAAGTCTCATTCCTAGTTTAAATCACATTATTTTACTAATTTTTGAAAAGAATGTGAGCAATGTGCTGTGTGATACACTACTGTGTGTGTGTGTGTGTGTGTGTGTGTGTGTGTGTCACAGTGAAAACTGCCTTGAAAACTGGCACTGAGCAGACATGACACCTGCTTCCAACTCTGCCATTCCATGGCTCTGAGATGCCTGTAAGTTACAACTTTCTGAGAATTGTCTTTCTCATTTGTAAAATGAAGGCTGCTTTAGATGAGACTAAGGTTTTTACCAACTTGATATTATACTGATCTTTAAAACAACATTTCTATTGGGAAATTTAAGAGAAAAATCTTTTAAAAATAGTATTTAGCTTCTATTTATTTGTAATGGGATCTTTATTTCATGCAAACTTTATCATCACAGAGACAATCAAGGATGCATGATTAAGAAATATAGAAAAGGGACAATAACTTTGTTTAAATTGTTTTTTTATCTTAAAGAAATTGGAACTTTCTCTGTAATTCAGCTTTCTAGTTTCTCTCATCCGCTTTCTATATAACACTAAGGCTAAAATTATAATCAGTGAAAAAGGGAGAAAATGTTTCTGTTAAAAAATGAGTAAGTTTTAAGGTCAAAAATATATTCTTATTAAAATCTAAAACATTAATATTTTAAGTTGATTTTAAGTTCTGCTTGAACACAATGTATTCATGCTGTAATATCTAGCTTTCAAGTTTTAAAGCAGGTGGTGGAAGCAGGTAAAATTCCCATTGTATAAATGAAGCAACTGACGCCCCAGACACTGAAAGATTGGCCTCTTCAGCTATACTTTTGGCTTGGAAGAGCATTGAGAGTTGTTATTTTTTCCTCTTGAAAAACCTTAGGTTTCACAGGCCACACTTTTATATTAACTATTACAAATCAATTTTTGCTACTGCTACCTTCTTAGTTGTTATGTGGAAATTCCCACATAATTCTGAAACATCCCAATACTACAGGCATACTTTGTGGTGCCCACTTGAGGTGGCCTGCTGATGCTTGGCCTGCCAACGTCTGGGCCAAAACTGAAGGTGCAGAGGACAGAGAGCACTGATGTGTGTCTCAGGGGCCCAAGCCTCTGGCACTGCCTTACCTCTGTGGAGACTTCTCAGCCCAGTATTCCTGTTCTCCTGAAGTCCACAAAGAGCCCAGTGGGAAAATGCCAGCTTGTTTTTTTCTCACCCCTTTCTCATAGTCAGCTGTACCCCATGTCACCCCTCTGATCCATGAACTATGCTTGTAATCATCACCATTAGAATTGACATCTTTCCAGGAGGGTCCAGACAAGCCAGAGTATGGGCTGCATGCAGTTTAGCCTTAAGCCACTTCCAAAATTGCTCTGACAGACTCTTGGACCTAGAAAGCATTCGTAGTCCAGTTGACTAGGAGTGCTCCAAAGTACAATTTAAAAGGAAAGCAGTCTGATTAAAATGGGTATACTTTCTACTGCTAATGACTGTTATTTTCCCAGGCATATTTGTATCACAAAAAGGGAAGCTTGATAGCTCAAATGAATTTCTAATTGCTAGAATTCAAAGAAATAAGTCAATAACTTTTTAGATGATTGAGTAGAGATGGGGAATTTAATCTTAATTCACATCGATTAGGTAATAACCTACTTTGATTATCAGCAAGGCAAAGTAAAATAACCATAGAGTACTTATATTCATTCTTTACATTTTTTAAGGATATGGAGTATATTATTTACCTGACCTATAGACTAGAAGCATTAATTCCAAAGCAGAGGCAAAAAAGTATAACAATGTTTATGTTCAGCCTTCTTATTTCAAAGTGCCTAAGCTGGTTGTATAATAGGCTGAGTTACTAATATAACATTTCCCTCTTGGGAAAATCATGTATTTATTAATTCATTTAGCTTTACTTACTTGATAATGTCATGTCAGAGGGCCTCTAACTTATGTCATAGGACCTCTTTATTGAGAGTGTAATGCTAATGGGTAATGGGTAGCTATTATATTTTTCAGCAGGGGAAAAATACAGATCATGCAGTGGTTTAAATATTGGTTTTAGTGTGCAGAGTGGATCAGAAAAAGAAACACTAATATAATAATATAATTAGAGTTAAGCAAAGAGAACACCATTGTTAACTAGCTCAGAAAATCTGGACTAGACAATGAAGAGAAAGGAATACATTTAACAAATATTTCTAAGCAAGAATTTATAGAATATAATGACAAGTCATGTGTAGGTAAGGAAGGAGAAAGAAGTAAAGCTGTCTCCAAGACTACTAACGTGAGCGAGGAAAGGAATTATGGCACCTATGTGACTAAGAACTGCTTTTTCTTTCTGTGGGTATCTGAACTGTCTTAGAGACATTCAAATGCCCTATGAACATTTGGAAATATAGAAGCTGACTTCAAATTATAGCAGTGGAACCCAAATCTGATTGTTCTCCTAAGGAATGTAAAAAGTCAGGTTATCAGGCCTCTCCCCAGACCTGCTAAAGTCTGGTTAATATGTTCCTATGAATCTAACTTTTTAAAGACTCTCCAGAAGAAGAAAAAAATGTTCCTTACAGAATAATTTCAAATAGTATCTGCAGATACTGCTCCTCTCATAGGTGGAGCTTAATTCCTTGCCCCCTTTGGACATTGGCTAGACTTAGTGACTTGCTTCCAAAGAATAGAACTTAAAAAGGAAAAAAAATAGTAACTACAGCATACAAATCTGGCAAACACTATTAACCAGGTGGTCAGTGTTAACATCACCAATGATGTCATATAGATATCACATACACTTCTTATGATGTGATGAGAGGAATACTTTTCTGTAGCGTTCACTCTAAAAACCCAAAAACCCTGGTCCAATCATTATAAAAACATCGAACAAACCAAAAACTGAAGGCCATTCTACAAAAAAGCTGATTGGTACTTATTAAAATTGTCAATGAATTCATAAATACAAGTAGAATGAGGTGCTGTCACAGATCAGAGGACACTAAGAATTGACACAGAAAAAGGACATTAATGGAAAATTGGTGAGATCAGAGTAAAGTCTTGAGTTTAGTCAATAGTAATGCATTAATGTTGGTTCTTAGTTTCGATAAATGTACCACTGTAATATAAGAAGATAACATTAGAGGAAACAGAAGTGGGTGAGGGGTATATGGGAATGCTCTGTACTTTGCAACTTTTCTGTATCTAAAATTACAGATCCCTGGCTTTTTAAGTTTGCTTTAAAATGCTTTACTTTTATGAAAGACCTAGACTAGTAGGTACTAATTTCTTTCACTAAGTGAAAGAAATGTGAATAGGATTTTTGCTTTTGTGAAAAAAGGTAATAATTTAAATGAGCGTACAGCGCTTGTTTTGCAGCAGCCACTGTAGAGGCAGCGTGCACTCTGGAAGAGTGCCACCAAATTCTTTCCCCAGGAACTACATGCAGCATCTCAGCATCAACCTGCCATAGCTTTGAATGGTGTCTGCTAGCATCTGTGTTTTATCTTGATTTATTTTGTGCATCCATTAGAAAAATGTATTCTGAGGTAACTGCTTCTTCACTTTATGCCATCTGAGGTTACAAAAGTTTTCATAGGAACATTCTACTCTTGGATAGTGGGGGAAACCTGTATTACAAAATAAAGTTTATTATTTAAAAAGACTCTAAAGATTTTATTGACTAGCCAGTTTGGACTATCACCTAGGTAGAAAATAAGCCAGAAAATATAAATGAATAATTGAACCGATTACCATTTCAGGATCTAGCATTGTACCAAGAACACAATAAATCCTCAATAAATATTTGTTCAAATGCTGAGTCTGTGGATATTTTGTGAGATTGAATAGCATTGAATAGGAGACAAAAGCAAAGTCATAGAGATAGAAAGTAGAAAGGTGGTTTCCAGGGGTCAGGGGAGGAGGAAATGGGGTGTTATTATTTAGTAGGTATAGATATTCAGTTTTGCAAGCTAAAAAAATTCTGGAGGTGGATGGTGGTGATGGTTGTAAAACAATATGAATGCACTTAATACCACTGAACTGTGCATTTAAAAATGGCTAAGATAGTAAATTTTTTATACATATTTACCACAATAAAAATATTTTTAAAAAACATCAAAAAATATCTGAAAAAGAAGATCAAGAGGAGAGTGTTTATTTATGGTATGGGACTAGAAAAAGAGCTGACAGAGTTTTATGAAAAGGGAAAAATAATCAGGAAATCAAGAGTGGAGGTGAATTGTAGGTGGAGATTTAAGAAAGGTCAAGTCTGTGAAATACTGTGGAGATAAAGGAGACTGAGGCTCATTAAGAGGCCACTGGTGAGTGAACTGTGAGGAAATCATTGGTGCTCTTGAAAGACCGGAGACGAGAGATTGGTGGTAACTGAAGAAAGCGCGCGCGCGCACACACACACACACACACACACACACACACACACACACACGACTGAAAAGATAGGAGTTAGAGTGGTGGATAGAAAAGAAAAAGTTTTGTTTTATGAGAGCCAACTTCAAATAGTTGAAAAGTTGTCTCAACAAAGGTTTTTCTCTGTTTAGTTCAGAAGGCATAGCTTGGATTAATGAACACAAACTCCAGGAAGACAACTCTTATCTTAATTTAGGAGAAAATTTCTTCCAAGTAGAGCTTTGAAAAATGGGATCAGCTGCCTTGGGCTGTCATCAGCTTCCCATGCTTGGATACGTTTGTTGGATGGCACTTACAGGAAATTGTGTAGAGGTGATTCCTAGGTGAAGTAGGAGGTGTTCTTACATCTCTAAGAACCAAGGGTTCTTAGATCTCTAAGAACTCAGGATGATGTTACTGCACTTTGGAGATGATTTGGAGGTTGGTAAGTAGAGTTTCAAATAAGAAATTTATCAGTAGATTTCTCTGGGAAAAAAGAAATAGGCAGGACACTTGGAAAACCAATGGTAAAGAATTTTTTTTTTTAATAAAAAGATAATAACTTGAGCCCAAATTGGATTCAGTGACCATGCCTTCTCATATTTCTTATCCCTGGGTATGACACCAATTCTAAGTCCTAAAGGCTCAGTTTTTGCCTTAACAACTCTCCATTCCTTATATTTTACCATCTATTAGGATAATAATTATCCATTGGGATCCAACTGTGAAGGGAAAACCCCCAGCATAACTGTAATTAATAAATTATGTTAACAAAAATTTCAAGTATTTCAAAAGACACATTTCTAACATTGCCATCCTATGATAAAAAAATATCTGTGAGAAAATTCTCTAATTATTTTTACATAAATGACAATTATCCTGTCATTTAAAAAGAGGGTAAAAAGAGTGACTGGAAGTGTGACTTGTATTGAGATAAAACTACAGACTAGAATAATAAACTATCCTTGTCATTTGCCTTTGCAGAAGCATAACAAAAGAAACACATCCCATTTTTTCTTACTGGTTTCTATCCAACAATATTCACCACTATTAAGTACTTATTGAATGCTTTTCTAGACTAGTCAGATTCTTTACTAGGAATCTATCTTTCAGAATGTGGTGAATAGGCATGGCAAAGCTTCAACTGGAAAATGTGGTGTGACTATTTCTTAAAGAGTTTTATTTTCATAGGTCACACAAGAAAATCAATTGAATTACTACACAGTCACATCATACACATCAAGAAGGCCATTGTTTCTTAATTCTTCTTTGTGTAATTTTTCACTCCAGCTGAGCAGCTTTACTTATCAAGCTCATTTCTATGTCATTGCTGCTGGTCAAGTTTAGTTCCCAACTTCTGTGGAACTTTTTACTATTTCTTCACTTAACACATTTCCTCTTTTTGGAATTCCAGTAGAATTTATCTTCTGTATACCTGGAACTTAAAAAATACTGCTTATATCTATTTGTTTGTTTATTTGTATATCTGCCTCTGCATAGTTTTATCAATAAAGATAGTAATGGATTAATATCAAGTTGCATTGGCTTACCCTAACATTTTTTAATTAATATTCATTTTTATTTTTACCAATATAGTACAATTTTTAAAAATTCAAATAGTATTTCACAGCAGACCCTGCCCCAGCCCTCTACACTCTCAATTTCTACTCTCCAGAAACAATTTCTTTCTTATCTTTTAGCTATCTCTTCTGGGATTTATCTCCATATTTTTTAATATTCTTACAGTAGTACTAGTTCTTGATTTTTCTTCTTGTTATAGGAAATAAACTGTATATTTATACTTCAATGCCCTATCATAAGCACATATATTATTTCTTCATTCTCCATCCTTCACTGTATCACCATCACCTTACTTAGGTAAATTAATGTTATTATTATGACTGTGAACATATTAATTCATAATTGATTCAATTAGCATAATATTACATTCTCTTTTTGATTGAAATTAGCCATTGTCTCTTTTTCCATGCTTAAGTATCTGTGTTCAAGTATCTATAATTTATTTATCTCAAACTCTCCTCTGGGTACATTCAAACACATCAGGTAGCTCATAAGTTTAGTTTTTATTTATTATATTTTCTTATTTTTATATATTTTTAAGTTTTAAAGTAACTTTATCTGGGCAGCACATACTTTGGACATTAAAGATGGGTTGACAACACTGCTGGAAAACTACCTGTGGCAGTCATCTCCCAAGCTCCACATTTTAGCCTTGTACAGAGTGGTGTCTTTGTAGACCCTGAAGTGGTTTAGCCTTAGGTCATCAGATTGTGGCTTGACCTTATATCTTTGCAAAACACCTGGATCTATTGGTTTTGAGATATACTTTTATACTGTGCCACCAGCACCATCTGATGGCACTGTCCACAGTTTATAACGATGAATAGGCTTGGTGTATTTGCAGACCCTTTGCAATCCTATAGTGATGACTGATCTGGGGGGCCATGCAGTCAATTAGCCAAAAAGATCTAGGAAGGTCTGAACAGTGCAGGGCTGACCAGGGCAACCATACTTGTTTCCCTGTCATGATGTGGTGAGCCTACTGGTCAAAGATGCAGCAATTCCACTTGCATACTTTGCACTCATAGGAGCCCAGCCTATACACAAGTGCTCAGAAAACAATCCAATTTCTTAGCTTTCAGTCTGTGTCTCTGGGTATTTCATCCTTGGTCCCTGGACAGCATGGTGAATAAAATTCAGAAACCTGTCATCTGCAGATTCCTCCAGGTTATTGTGCTAAGACATAGGCTTTCTTGTGTTGTATAAACACAATAAAATCCTGCAGGCCCAGATGACTTTTCATGTTAAACTTCCTAGATATCATATTAGATGCTTTCCACTCTTCACTCTTCTCCACCTTCTTTGTCACCAGTCTTGCTGTTTGCTCTTTGGTCACAGACCAAGTTCCATGGAGAGAAGGCAATTACAAATGTAGAAGTATATGCAGGCTGACTGATGAGACAGGGACGGAAAAGGACAGACTCACTAGAAAAGGGAATTCGTTAAAAGTGTCTTTGGTACCCTCCAAGCTGAATGTCAGTTATTCTGTTATCACCAGTTTCCTTTGTTCACCAGGTCAGGCTGCGAGCCATCTACAGTTCCAGAAATTCTGAACTGCATCAGAACTGTCCCACTAGTAGGCAAACCATCTCTTTGGGATGATATTTGTGAATCTTCAGTATGATATTTGTGAATCTTCAGGTCTGGCTAGGATGGCTGGAATGTTGACAAAGACTAGGGTCCAATGGACTAGGAAGAGGGGCTAGGAGGAGGGGTAGGGGCATGGATAGAGTAGAAACAGGGAAGGGAACCACGATGAACAGGGTGGCAAGTGGATGGTCTGAAAGGAATAGAAGAAGAGCTGGGTAAGAAAATCCTTAAGGTAGGGTAGAAAGGGTTGTTGCTAGTCAGAGGAGGGAAACCAGTAGGGCAGAAAGCTGACAGAGGTGAGCGGCATTGGGGAGCCAAATGAGGGCTAAAAGAGTGAGGAGATAGGTCAGGAAGCTGGCTTACAAAACGAGGTCTTGAAGGAAGTGGAGTTGGAGGCTCGAGTTTAGATAAGGAAATTCGAGGTAGCTTTCTTTTCATTTTTCCAAAACACTACTCATCTAGTGAAAATGAGTAATTGAACGTAAGTTCTGGTGTATCCACCAATTATCTCACATTCTAATCCTCGCATCATCCTATGACATAATGCCTGTTGTGAAACGTACATACAGCTCTCTTTGGAGTAAGCCAATAAGTCCCACTAACCAGGGAAATGGTCCCAATTTCTAAGCTAAAGAGTGATCATGGGAAATAACAAAGAACAGAAATGGAGCTGTACTATCGATAAGTCCTTATTCCTTTTGAGAACATGTAGCCATGCCCCTCAGTTGGCAAAGATTGATCAAAGGGCTAAGATAGAGTTATGGGGTTGGTACCTAGGAGAATGGATCTGAGGCAGGAATGGGCAAAGTGAGAAGTCAGTGCTCCCATCTATTTAATTTACTACACATTTGAAAGGACTTTCACATTATTTATATTACTCCATGAACATGAGGAAATCAGAGATGAGATCTGATGTCCATTTTACCCATGAAGATACTGAAACCAGAGAGGAAAGTATATAGGAAAGCAGAAACCCTAACTCTCTAAGGGCTTAAATTCTGGAATTTCTTCCAGGTTGGATAAGCATCTACTTCAAAACTCTATGTTCTTTTCTTTACCATTATTAAAGTTTGATGACTGTTTCTTCATGGGTCAAAGGCTGTGTTATTGGTATATATAGAGACCCACTCCACTATTCCTCCTCACTTTACACTCAGATGATCCTCCCTGATAACAAATTGTTCTTTTTCCTTGGTTCTTTTTGCCTCCTCTCTTTGAAATATAATGGCAACTCAGTGAGCACACATTTAAAGCTCTTCATTTAAAGTATTACAGTGTTTGACTGTCTAATCTGGTCTTATCATAAAGGAATGAGAATGAAAAAGTCAAGTTTTGACAACTAGATTTCCAAGAAATCTAGCTATAGGATATTATGGGGTCCCATTCAATTTAGTAATTTTTTTCACAGATTTAATAATGATTATGGTGGGGGGGAAAAAGAGGCTGATTTACTGGCAAAGTATTATTGTGGTATTGACAGTTTTCAGATGTATGAGTTAGTTTATGTAGGACAAGTTGTTAAATTACTTCCATCTCTGGGCTTTAAAAACATAAGATTAAGGGGTACTTTTATGAGTTAAGGAAAGATGGTATTCATCATTCTTAGACTTTCTTAAACAGCAAGCTACTATTTCTACCATTTGGAATATAATTTTACATTGGAGGAGGAAGAAGTTCAAATTTTACTTTCCTAATTTTGAATGGACATGAGCTATTTGTGAAGACCCTCTTTTTGTTTCCCTCCCTTTGTCTCTACTTCTCCTCTTGACCCTGAAAATCTAGAAGCCTGTCTTTCAGTTTTTTCAGGCAGTTAGTTCTCCAGGTGGTGTGATTTGAGAGACCTTGGAAAACTCCTTCCTTGTCCTGAAAACTGGCTGTCTGTGAGATGTCCTGATGCCTCAGATTCTCACTGTATTGGGACACAAACCTCGGGCACCTCTTAAGGCCCCTTCAACTACCTCCTTTGTCTCTTGCTCAGCAATTCACCCTTACTGGGTTGCCTTTCTTTTTGCACTTGGATACAACATTGTGTCTCAGGACCTGAATTCTGACCTTTATTCATGAAGAGGACAGCGACTGAGGGAGTTAGCACCCACTGGCGGGAGCATTTTGCCCCATAGGAGATGGGCGATGAAAGTGACAAATTCCTCCTTCATTCTTTACCCGTGGACTCATTCAAGCTGCAGTCACTTTTTGAACACTTTACACAGCCCCCGTATGAGTGAACATGTCATTTAAGCAAATTTCTGTGTCTCTGTGGCTCACTTTGGAACTCCTGCCCAGTATGATGGTCATACACTTTGCATTGCTTTGCCTCCTTCTATTCTTCATTTCCTTTTTTCTCTCTTAGCAAGTCTGCTTTGAAATCAAATACATTTAGAAAGGGAAATATATTAAAGAATCATGTCCTATTTGGGGAAATGTTGAAATAGTATGAGGATACTGGTTTATAGGAGGGCAAAAGACAACAACATAAAAAGATAGGAAAAAAGTTAACAAAATGATAGGAAAAAAGTTAACAAAAAAAGATGAAGAACACCATGTCAAACTTCGCCTAGTTCATAGTTTTTGTCTCAGCCAACCACAAGCCCAATGTTAAACATCATTTCCACCCCCTAATATTTTTCAACTCCGTTTTAGATGTGATCTCTTTTTGGACTTGGAAAATGTTCTCTGTGTAGTATGCATACTCAAGTTTCTCTTTTTATTCTCAACAATAAAGATACAAAGGGAAAATTCCCTAGATGTTTATAGTTTTTACTCAGAATATTGATTTAAACTTTAAAATCTTTATCAACTTTATAGTTCCAAAATTGGAAACACAATTTATAATCCACTTGGTTTAGATAGTACCATCTAAGATCTGACTTTATCATTTGTATTTGTGTCATTGAATCACTTAACCAACTGAATCAGTAATCCCATCTGATATAAACAATATGCTGAGTCACTGGCAGAACTGTACTGTGAATACAAAGAGCCATACATGCAGATGATGCCATATTTCCATTGATTGGTTGAAGCACATTCACTTCAAATTTTTTTAAAAAACACTGGAAAGAAACAGCATGTGGAAAGACCAACATACAGTTTTTGCTTCACTCACTACATACTAGAAATGTATTATGTACTGTAATGTATGTATATTTTATAGTTTATTTCATAAACATTTTGTGTACAAATCAAATCACATCACAAATGTAGAAATTTGTCAACGTCCACTTATGAGAATGAGAATCTACTGTTTAACCAGAATAATTAGAATTCTTTTCTTTTACTTCAGGCCTCTCACAACTGCTATTTTGTTGAGTGACTACCCTGTGCCAGCCGTTACCAAGGTTAATAATTCATAACTTATATTTTTCTATTTCTTTAAACACATAGCTAAATCTTTACCACATAAGTTACATATTATGGGGCTCAGTTTATGCATAGGGACCCTTGCAATTCAATGTTGACTAACTGAATCATAATCACAAAGCTAGTGATTAAAACGTACATTCAGAATTCATATCCAGCTCCATTTGCCTCCAAGCCTATCCTTTTCCTCTTATTCTATACTCTTTCCTTCTAAAATAAATGAAATGTCAGGGATTTGACTTTGAAATACTCTTCCAATTTCTGCTTATATTCATAGATTGATAACTTCTCCTTTGATTTACATTGGGATCTCCTAATGGAAGATGGAGTGAGGTTCGAATCCTAAAATAAGATTGCTATGAAATAGGAAATCACTGAGTTTAGTAGACACATTAGGAAATCTAAAAAGATGTCCTAAATTATCAGAATATAAATGAATGGACAATTTGTGATAATGTTATATTTATTTTTAAAAAATAAAAAGCACTAGGCTCTAAAAATGGAAAATTCAGCTCAGAGATGAGGAAAATATAAACTATATGATTGTTTAGATTGGTCACATTTGATCTCTTTAAATAGCTGACCCAGCTGGTGTATGACTTACCTCAGCATTAGCAGTAACTTTGAGACAGTGGGTCATGCTCCTTGTCACACTGTGTATCTCTCAATGCTTATATTATCCCTAGTGACCTCATCCCCCATGCTGGCTAACAAGGATCATCCTATTAATACATTTCATAATTTTTAATTTGAGAATCTCAAAATGCATGAAAGTAAATGGAGCTGTGACTTACTCAAGTAGAAATGGTTTTTTTTTTTTCTTTTTTCCTTTTGTCTTTAATTTAATGAGTGGAGTTGATATTTAAAAACTAGCCCTGGAAATAGATTCTCAATTTTCAGTCGCTTAGCAAATACAACTAATCTAATAGTGTTTTGTTTTATTTTGTTTTTAGTGTTTTAGTGCATCTGAGAAATTCTTTAGGTCATGTGAAGCGGGGAAGTATGGTTGAATGAAAGAAAAAGATTGTGAAATATTTAAATGATAGGTAAATCTAACACAATAATATTTAAAAGAGCCAATTATAAAATTTTTTAAATGTAAAAAGTAAAAATGAAACATAACAGAACAACAGCAAAAAAGAACAAATAAACCCATAAATATACTGCTTCCCTGAAGTACAAGAGATTTAGAAATTTTATTCTATTGTAAGCAAGAATAAAACCTCAGTATTTAATGGGACGACCAAAAAAAAAAAAAAAAAAAAAGCTGATATGCTATGGGAAATTTTGGTGTCTACAATGTGGAGGTTAAGAGCCCCACTCTCTTCCACCTTTGTCAGGCAATGTGAAATGGCACTTTATTTTAAATTTACATTTAGAAGACAGTGACAGGTTTATGAGATGATCGATGATGTCAAGTAAAATATAGTCCTGCAGCAAAGAATTGTCCCACCCAAAATATCAATAGTGTGAAAATTGAGAAACCCATCAATGTTTCCCACTCATTAAACCAGAATTTGGATTTCATCTAACAATGAGGTGAGATGTATAGAATATAAATATTTACATTCTTATTTTCTAAAGATGCCTTATTCACTCAGAATATAGTTATATTTGCCAAAATTCCTAACTTTGACTGAAAATCTAGTCCCTCTTATCTGCAGTTTTATTTCCTGCAGTTTCAGTTATCTACAGTCAACCACAGTCTGAAAAAGTTAAATGGAAAATTCCAGAAATAAACAATTCACAAATTTTAAATTGTGCACAGTTCTGAGGAGCTTGATGACCTCTTGCTGCATCCTGCTCCATCCTTCTCCATCCCATTCAGGCCATTGAATCGTCTCTTTATCCAGCGTATTCACTCCATGTATGCTCCCAGCAGGCGAGGTTAGTCACTCACTGGTTTCCTTGGTTATCACATCAACTGATGCAGTATCACAGTGCTTATGTTCAAATAACCCTTATTTTATTTAATAATGCCACATTCACATAAATTTAATTACAGTATATTATTATAACTGTTCTATTTTATTTTTGATTATTGCTAATCTCTTATGTGCCTAATTTATAAATTAAACGTTATCCTTGGTATGTGTGTATAAGAACAAACAAGGAATATATAGAGTTTGGTACTATCTATGGTTCCAGACATTCACTGGGGGTCTTGGAACTTAATTCGCAGAAGGGTAAGTGGGGACTACTGTAATTATAGAAAAGACCCTGCCTTTCAGGCTAAACCTTCCAACCTTGTCTGCCTCTGTCAGTAATTCATCCTATAACTTTGGCTTCTTCTTGTCAATTTTATCTTACATTTAAAACAAAAACAAAACAACTTTCTTTTTTTCTGTGTATATTAACTAATCTTTCCCTCTGTTTTTCAGTTCAATGTCTTTGAAGAGTAATCCGCAATAGTTAGCATACTCTTTATGCCACTAATATTTCTCTAGCAAGATATTACTTGTGCTTTTTGGTTGTAAATCCAATGCATGCGTTTTAGTTCTTATCTTTAATTCTCCATCATCTTTGTTTATACCACTGATCAAATTCTTAGGAAAAATCTCCTTAGCTCTGTGGCTGTTCCTTCTCAGTCACTTGAGGACGTTTCTCTTTCCGTCCCTCCATCATTCTTCAAAATTCTGTTCTTAATCAGCTTTCTCTTTTCACAGGCCTTGTTATTAGAGATCCATTTACACGGCATGAAATATCAGTTTATTTTCCGTGACTCCCAACTATAGAACCTGTAGCTTTGACTTCCTTCTGAAGTTCCAGATCTAATATTCACTTAATATCTCCTAGATAAACCACAGTCATTCCAAATCTCAGAGTATTCAAAGCTGAATTTCTTTCCCTATTCCTGTCTTAACCACTTTTGTGTGCTCTAACAAAATACGTGGACTGGGTGGTTTGTAAACAACAAACATTTATTTCTCATAGTTCTGGAGTCTGGAAAGTCCAAAATGGAAGCGCCGGCAGATCCCACAACTGTTGAAAGCCTGCTTCCTGGTTTAAAGACAGACACCTTCTCTCTGTGTCCACAAGGCAAAAGGCACATAGGAGTTCTCCAGGGCCTCTTTTATAAGGGTGCTGATCCTGTTCACGAAGGCTCCACCCTCGTGACCTAATCACCCTTTAAAGATTCCACTTCCTAACACCATCATGTTGGGATTTAGGAATTTAGATTTCAACAACAACAACAAAAAAATCAGTCTACAGCAATGTTCAACCTGTTTGTCTGCTTGTATACCTTATACGTGATTGGATACCACAATCTAGCCAGTTACTCAAGCCACAAACTCTGGACTCATCCTAAATTCTTTTTCTTTACATCCCACTTATCATACCAGTTACTAAATCTTTTATATTTTACTTTGTGTATATCTCTCTTGTATTCATTTCTTCCCCATACCCAGTGACACCACCTTGGATTATATGTGTCTGAATCAGTTGTATTGGTATTAAAAGAACCTTTCAAACTAAGGAGGAAAAAAGATAATTACTTTTTTTCTCACTTAAACTTTTCAGTGACCTCATTTTAGCTGCAATGAGGTCAACAGAACTCAAATTAATTAACACAGCTCTTAGGCCATTTGTTCCTTACCTACTCTCCAGTCTCCTTCCGTCACAATCCCCACCCACCCTCTAGACAAGCTAGATGAATGGTGTTATTTTTGCCATATCTTTTTATAAGCTGTCTCTTTTGTTTACAATGCCCTGGTTAATTACAACTTAATCCTTTTCTTAAAACTTAATGTTATTTTTAATAATTTACTAAATGTACATAGATTTTTAAATAATCATATAACACTAAAAGATTTATAACAACAAAGAGCAGATTATTGCACTGGACTGCCTGCCTTTCTACCTCTCTAGAAGTAGCTACTTTTGACTCTTAGAGTTTCTCTTCTCCTATAATTCCAGTATAGTTACTATAGGGGTGATACTCAAAACATTTCGGAACTGACACAGAACAAATATTGATTAATCACAACCATTTTCTCACATGGTGTTTGTGGGCTAATTACTGGCCCTGATTTTGTGACAATTTTTTGTTAAAATATCAGTATTTACATTATTATTACCATGTAAATATTTTCCACTATTGAAACAAATAATAAACTATGCTTATGTTATCTTGCTTACATAATTTTTATTTTCCAGAAATTAAAAAATCATTTATTCCTCATTAAAAACTCACCATAGTTCTCACCTTCTCTATGAAATCTTTGCTGTTAGGCTGAGCCGATTCTCCATCCTGTGTTACTCTTGCATCACCTCTGTCATGCTTATTACACTATACCTTAAAGATATGTGTGTTTGTCTTTATTACCAGAATGTGAGCTCCTTGAGATTCTAAGAGCTGTATTAATTAGTTTGAATTCTGTTGACCCCGTTGTAGCTAAAATGGGGTCATTGAAAAGTTTTAACTGAGAAACAACAAAATTATGTTATCTTTGAACCTTCAGTGTCTTGTACCAGTACCAAATGCATACTGCTTAATAAATATTTGTTCACTTAGGTATGGATGGAACAGGAGTGTCTTTTTTCTCTGAAGCAGCCTTGAGTATTGAGCAGATGGTTTTGTTAGCATTTCTCTGATTTCTGAGTTGCTTCATACAAATTACAAGCTGAAATGCCTGTCGGGGTCTAGGCAGTTAAAATAAATGAGCACAGCAAGCCTGATGGAGTCTGTGGCATTTCAGGGTGTCACCTGCTACTTATCTACAAACAGTTGTTGACATGAAAGTGTTTCACACCTGTGTTGGTTACCAGACCTTCTGCTTTTTCAAGGAAGCAGAAAAATCCAGGTTTAATATGAACTGCCTTGATTCAATTTTAAAAACTACGCAGACCAAGGAAATGGTTCTTTGGGCTAGATATTATTCATAGCTACCAGCCTATGACATGAAGTTGGTTGGGTGGGAGTAGAGAAACAATGCACACTGCCCCAATGCCCTGTGCTTAGGGTCTGGTTTACCCTTGAATGCCTTCTCCTCAGGGGTCCTCTCCAGGGTCTCTCCCCAGTGGCATCCTTTCACCAGCTACTACCAGAATGTAGAGTGAGCCTTAGCAGAAGAGAGGCTGGGCACAAGCCCTAGCCTGCCAGAATGTTCAGAGACCCAAGGAAGGGCTTCAATGGAATCAGAACTCCCTCTGTTAGGTGGTAGTAGAGAATGAGTTAAATTATAAGTGATAGTGGGAAAGACAATAAGTAGAC
This sequence comes from Eidolon dupreanum, assembly GCA_028627145.1. Lineage (NCBI taxonomy): Eukaryota > Metazoa > Chordata > Mammalia > Chiroptera > Pteropodidae > Eidolon > Eidolon dupreanum. Next base: position 44,439,357 of record CM053513.1, read on the forward strand.
TAAAAACTGTATACTATGTGCCAAGTCTTATTTCTTTTCTTATGTTAATTTATTTAATTTTTATAACCTTGAAAAGGAGTTATCATCATCCCCAGTTTGCAGATTTTGAATCTCTATGAGATTTAGAGGTTTCTTCTGTTTATTTTTTTAATTCCCACCATTAGAACAGATTAACTCCAGAATTAAGTCTTCCTAATTCTGCCCATGAAGAAGGCCCATGTAAGGGATTTTTTAAATGCATTAGTTTTATAATAAAAAAATTGATTAACATTTTCATTAGCACTTGATATTGGGAGTTTTGAATTTGAAGATTTTGTTGGTTTGTTTATAGATGAATTTATTTATTCTTTCACCATTTGTTGAAATGAATCCATTATATTCTATGTTAGATACTAGGATTACAAAGATGAGTAATGTAAAATTCTTGTGCTTGAGAAGACTTAAATGATTGTTTCTGGTTTGTGCTAAGTGAGAAAGGAGGGCGCTATGTTTTTGGATAAAATATATTAAAAATCTAGAAATTTGGTGGCCAAATTGCACTTCTTAAAAATTTGAGACACTCTTTTTTTTTTCTTGTTACAGAAATTAAAATATGTTATTGGCAATGTTAGAAAGTGCAAATAAGGAAAATTATGAAAAGTCTTCCCCTAACCAGTGTAGGCAACTCTCTATCTACTTACCCACCTTTTAAACTATCTATCTATATATTTTTTAATATTTATCACACACATGCATGCAGACACTCACACAGATAACACAACATTTCTGTTCTGTAGCCTGCTTCTCTTAGAAATTGATTAAATGTTTGAAAATTGTTTTTTATGGCTGAATAGCATTTTATTGTGTGAAAATAGTTCCATATATTTAATTAATTCTCTATTGTTAGACATTTAAGTAAATTTCTATTTTTTTAAATAAACCATGTCATATAGAGAATTTTTATAGCTAACTCTTTTTATGTGTCTTGAAGTATTTCCTTAGGAAAAATTACTAGACATGAAATTACCGGATTTAAGCATTTGTACATTTTTTTTAAGCTTTTTGCCTTTAGCACATACAGTGCTAAATTGTCCTCTGAAAAGTAGTATGAATTTACCCATCACCATTGGATTTAAGTGTCCATTACTTTTCACTGTTTCCATGCTACTTGCCACCTTTTTAAAAAAGTGTTTCTAATTCAATAGATGGAAAAGAATCTCTCTTTGGAAGATTCTTTGCGAAAACTGTTGTGGCCTCTGAACTTGCTAGACACTTTTGTTCTCTGATACAATGTTATCACTTTGTATTATGGCTAATTGGTTGGCTGATTACCTACCTTAGTAGCTTTGGAGCAGTTTGGGAGTAGAACATGTCCTAGCCGCCTATGTGTTTTTGGATGCTCATGGATATTTGTTAAACTGAATTGAATTGGAGAACATGTATAGTTAAACCATTAAGTAGATGTATAAATGTCAGTACAACCAGTTGGTAAGTTATTCTATTCCTGCCAGTTGCATAATAGTAAGCAATTTAATTGAACATTGATTACATGCCAGTATTGTGTTAAGTGCTTTGCATGCTTACTTGGTTGAACCCTCACAACAATACCCTGAAGAAGAGATAATAATTATCTCCACTTTGCCAAAGACAAAACTTGCCAGGGCACATGGCTACAAAGTGGCAAAACAGGTCATGAACTCAGAACCAGCTAACTCCCAAGCCATCTTATTTCTCCTTGCTGCTCTCCTCTTAAACTTCTTATTATAAACATTTTTCAAATACATATATAAAAGTAGATAAGAAATACAAATTAGTAGTTACAGAATAATCATGGGGATGTAAAGTACAACATACGGAATATAGTCGATAATATTATAATAACTATGTATTGTGTCAGATGGGTACTAGATTTATGTGGGTGATCATTTTATAAGAATACATATGTATATGTCTATTCACTGTTATGCACCTGAAACTAATATAATATCATATGCCCACTGTAATTTAAAAATTAAAAAATTTAAAAAAAAGAATAGAGAGAATAGCATAGTAAACCTTGATATGTCTACCATCTAGCTTCAACAGTTATCCATATGTGGCCAATCTTGTTTTATCTATAACATTTCCTCACTACCTTATATGCCCCTTCCCATGTTGGATTACTTTAAAGCAAACTCAAATACATTGATTTTATTAATAAATATTTAAATATCAATCTCTAAGAGATATAGACTGTTTTATAACCTAAACTACAGTATCATTATCACACTTTATCTATAATAATTCTTTAATATTGTCTAATGTCCAGTCGTTGTCAAGTTTCCTTGATAATCTCATAAGTGCTTTTTTTCAGTTGGTTTTTTTGAACCAGGTTTAGGTAAAACTACACATGTGTTCCAAATTATTCTAGCCACAACATAATATTCCTCTCTCCCCCATAGTTTTCCACAAGGCCTGTCCTTCTCAGAGACAAATATAAGTAGTTGGAGGAACCCAAAATTTTAAAATAATTCCTAAGAATTGAACATCTAGTTCTCATCTTTCTAGAAGGAAGGACACAATAGTTAGTACCTGAAAAACATTGGATCTGTGTGGAATGGAAAAAGTATTTGCCATATGGATTCACGATCCATCCTCCCTGGATGTTTTTCAGTGTATTCATCCAGTGGCTGAGAACTCCTTCTGCTTTTTGTTTGTATGGTAAGGCTCCATCACAAGTTATGGTTAAGTTTCCTCACTTAAGGTGCATAGTTAGATGTAAATGATGCTGGCCTGCAAATTTTGTCTGTAGCACTGAACTTAAAATATGAGACATGCCAACCTGTGTACCCTCCCTTGCTGTGGGAGAATGACTTGGAAATGGAACCACTGGCTTGTTATTTTTATAAATGGGTCAAAACTTTGATAGAGTATTTCGCATTGAGGAAATTTTTAAGTTTTCATGTTTATTGTGGTTCCATTTTGAACTTCAAGGTCCAGTGATCCTCCATTGTGCTGTGGCAGACGGGAATTCAACCAGAAGTCCTGAAAATGACCTTCTCTGTCGAGATGCTGGAAAAAACTGTGCAGGTATTGCTTAAATTAACAAGTGATGCATTTCTATTTCATCAGCTTCATATTTAATCTTGGAAATTTGTTTCCCTAAGTTTAATTTTTTGATAATATTCTAATCTTATAACTAGGTAGTTTTTTGAGCACATACTAATGTACCAGACACTGTGCTAAGTGCTTTATGTATAGTAATTCATTCACTCTTTAAAAGAGCCCTATCAGCTAGATAATACTTTTTACTTTATTTCAAGGTGAAGATTACACAGCTGGTAAATAGCAAATTCGGTATTCACACTCAAGTCTTTCTACTTCTAGTGCTTCCATTTTTAAATATGACACCACTTTAGGTGCCACAGATGTGTGCTCCAGACTCTAGCATGTGCTATCTTGGACCAGATTTGTAGAAAGTTGACATATCGTATTCAAATTATTTTTTTCCTTAACTTAAAAGATGGGAAAAATCAATAATTTTTACATATTTTACCTTGGAGATTCTTGAATTAGTATTCTCAAAGTTATTAGTCTAAGGCAGGGGTCTGTCTTCATAAAGGCTTTGTGAGCCATACAGTCTTTATTGCAGCTACTCAACTCTGGCATTGTACTGTGAAAGCAACCATAGACATTATGCAAATGAGTGGTCTTGGATGTGTTTCAATAAAACTTTATTTAGAGAAACCAGTTCGGTTATGGGCCAGATTTGACCCTTAGGACGTAGTTTGCTGACCCCTGGTCTAAGATTTTGTCTGTCCTTTATAGATTATATGGTCTGGTCTTCTACACAGGTTGTTTCTGATTTAAAACAAAACAAAACAAAACAGACACCAATTCCAAAAGTAGGGTGGAGTGGAGAAGAGCCTCCTGTTTTCCCTGGAAACTTTTTCAAGTTGGGAATGTGGTCACTTGGTGGTAAGTGCTCCTTTCTTAACACCCTGTAACTGAGCCAGAAACATGCTGAGCAAATCACTGTGGTGTGAGTCATCAGTTCCAGCCAAATCTTTCTCTTTTTCCTGACACTAATGGGTGGTCTGGAGACTGCCCATAGGCTGTGGAATTATTTGTGTCTTAAGTCATATATGGATCTTGTCACCCATGGAGGAAGAAGAACAAGGCATTTTTTTGTGCTTTTCTTCAGTCGCTTCAAATGTCTTACATGATGGCATTTTCATATTTCCTTTAGGAGATTATTCCATAAGCTGACAATTGACAGTGTTAAACAATCTGCCTCATCATAACCTAAATGTGTTTTCTAATTTTTTTTTTATTATAGTAAGAACATTTAACATGAGATTACCCTTTTAACCAATTTATACTGTATTATAAACTACAGGCATGATGTTATAGAGCAGATTTCTAGAAATTATTCATTTTTCATAACTGAAAGTTCATACTCATCTAACAACAACTCATTTCCCCCTTCCCCTAGGCCCTGGCAACCACCCTGCTCTCTACTTCTGTGGATTTGGCTATTTAGATACTTTATATATGCAGAATCATATAATATTTGTCATTCTATGACTGGTTTATTCCATTTAGCATAACGTCCTTCAGGTTTACCCATGTGACATACTTCAGGATTTACTTCTTTTCTAAGACTGAATTCCACTGTATGTATATACCACGTTTCCTTTATCCATTCTTCTGTTGATGGGTATTTAGGTTGTTTTCACACGTTGGCTATTGTGAATAATGCTGCAGCATATGTGGGAGTGAAGATATCACTTTGAGATACTGATTTTAATTCTTTTAGATAACTATCCAGAAATGAGATATTGCTGTATCATATATTTGTTATATTTTTAATTTTTTGAGTAAACTTTATATTATTTTTGTAGCAACTATAAATTGTTTTTTCAATCTGTTAAATTTTTTTTCTTTTTAGTTTGTTTAAAGTCACACAGTAACCAATATAGCATGTGAGGGGATCAGAAAATAATTTTTTCCTACCTTTCTAAGTTTTTCTGGCTGGCCTAGCAATCAAATTAACATGAGACAGATTAACAGGAGAAAGTGACCAAATTTAATAAGTATGTACATGGGGAGGAGCCAGAAGAATATGAGATGCGGCAACACAGTGAGCAATTGAGACTTTCGTGTCATTCCGGAGCTAAGGAGAAAGAGAGTTATGGTTTGGGACTTCGAAGGGCAGGAAGAATATTCACATGCACATGGAAAGCAAATGCTTGGTAAATAAATGTTTACTGAGCCATACTTACCAATGGGACACAAGAAGACTTTGACAAATTGGCCTTGTTTTAGGTACCTCTCTATCACACACTAGTTTCTATTAAACTATAGTTAGCTGTAATGATATCTCCCTCCCTGGAGCAGGTTGTCCATTTAAATTCCTTTTAGACAGGTGGCAGGGGATGGTAAAACCTCTTTCTGTGTCCTCTGTTCCTTAATAACCAGCTTAAAATCATAATCCCAAAGTGTGTATTTTGGGATGGCAAAGCTTTGGTCCCCTTCACCCAACATAAATTAGGAGAGAATGTTTCTGGAGTGTGTGTTTTTTGTTAATCGTCATGCCAACTGCTAGAATCACATGGGAAGATCAGAATGCTGAGCATACGAATGAGGGAAATGCTGGAAAGTTATTGCTTGAAAGAAAAGCCCAAATTAGAACTAAAGGTTCATGTCTCTATTGACTGCTGTGTGACCTTGGGCAAGTCACTTAAGTTTTCGAAGGCTTACTTTCTAACCTGTAAAATGAAGAAGTAAATCAAATGATATTTAGGAGCCATTCTTGTTTCTAAATGATTTCATGATTTTATTTTCAAATAGCCCCAATCTCTAAGCATTTTGTTTTTAGTTTGTTGATTTCTTTCTAGAGTAAAACATTTACTCATTCCACCAATATTTGAGAGCACCCACTATGCAGCAGGTTCTGTTCCAGGTACCAAACATGCAGCAATGAACAAAATGGTCAAAGACGAGATCAGAGAGGTAATGGGCAATGTAATGTAGAGCTTTGCCAAGGATGATGAGGCCATCACCTTTAACTATTAGTGAATTTTAATAACATCACTCTAGGTTCTGTATGCAGGCTAGACAGTTAAGAGGGCAGTCTAATTAAAGGTGGTTGTCATGGAGACTACTTCCAGCCTATGATGTTGGGCTTAGACCAAGATAGTGGAGATGGAGGGATGATTCTGCATATAATTTGAATACAACCAATAGAATTTCCGAAGAATTGGATGTAAAGTAAAAGAGAAAGAAGTCAAGATGACTCCAAGATTTTTGGCCTGAATAACAAAAGGATGTAGATACCATTTACTGAGATGAGAAATGATCATCGCAGTTAGGGGGGAAATCAGGTGTTCCATTTTGGAAGTGTTAGTTGAAATGTCAGTGAGACATCCAAATGGAGTTAGAATTGAAGAAGGAATCTGGGGTGAAAACATAAATTTGGGAATTGTTACCAGAAATGTGTTTAAAGCCAAGAAACACCAAGAAAAGAAGAGGTGAGAGGAGAAGAGATGAGAAAGCATTGAGCCCCAATACATTGTAAAATTTAGAGGTAGGGGGAGCTGAGAAGAACCAGCAAAGGAAAATGAGCAAAGAAGTGTTCATAGGCATAACAATTCCATGGTGTGCACTCTTTAAAAACAAAAGGAAATACAAGTTTTCCTCCTGTTCACTGTTCTTTGTTTGCCCACCAGCTATGAGTAATTTTAAATATATGCAAATACACTCACACTTCAACATGAATTGTTTTTTTTTTTTTTTTTTTTTTATTGAAAGGTATAGAATGAAAAAGGGAACCTCTAAGTGATTCTATCAGCTCAGAAATGGTTGGCAGGTTAAAAGACATGCTGATCAGATCTGATTGACCTCCTGTGTAAACATATTCTAGTAGCACAGAAGGGTTAACAAGTACACCTGTTAGATCTCTTCTGCTTTTCCCAGAGTAACCCACCTTTTAACCTTTCTATAGGAAATGGCCTTGGATGTAAGAGAAAAGGGATTCCTCAAATACAATAAATGTCAAATTTTGCACTTCTTCAAAGGGTATCTTAAATTAACATTCCCCTGTCTCAGAGAGACCATTAGCAAGATAAGAAGGAAATTTAGCTTAAAAAATAAAACTTTTTTTTTTACCTCTTGCCTTAAGAAGACTGGAAAATGAGGGAATGCCTACTGGGAAGAAGCCTAGAAGCCAAGGACAGAAAATTGAAGGCCTTACCTCACAGATCAGGAAGAAACTTTTCTACAAACTCTTCTATCAGCACTTAAACTCTTATTTGCTTCAGCTGTTTCCTTTTTTAGGACAGATATTCTGTGTGGAAAGATAAATTTATAGGTATTTGTATCCCTTCTTCTTTCTTTTTTTCAACACTTGAGGGATTTCTATCTCAACATTGAGCATGTACTTTTAAATCTCTTACACTGAGATATGACTATATATCTAACTAGGGGTTTAAGATACTATGAGGCTATACGCATTGTAATGACAATTGCAAAAAAAATATTCTGATAATAATAATACATGACCATTAGAAGTGATTTCAGAGCTGCTAATATAAATATCATTTAAAAAATCATTACATAGATTTGTAATGAACTCTATTGGAATATACAAGTGAAAGTTTGATGAAAAATGAACCTAACATTTCAAATCTGAAGAGTTTTAATCACAAAGGCATCATAAAGCCTGTTTTGTTTTGAGAATAAGAATCATTTATAGTAAGATGGATTGCTTAATTTATTCGTATATCAAATGGAGGAAAATTTCATATTTAAACAAAATCATTTGTGTGCTGGATTTCTCCACTTAAGTTTGGCTCAGGAGATCCATCACAACTCATCTAACTATCCGTATGACCCAAAAGATGACGATTACTTGTCTGTCTGCCCATATTATCAAAGGAAGATGTCCTTACTTCTGATCCTTTTTGCTAAATAGCTCTTATAATCAGATTTAACATAACAGACCTTCTGTAACTCTCATGGTTTCTTACTTAATTGGCTTTAGAATCTTCAGAATATGGTGTCTCACGAAGAGATTGAGCTGTATTATCTGTGGTGCCCATCCACCTATGAGATTGTGCTGCGACCTGGCCCACTAGTGGATGTAGTTTTCCATTCCAATTCTGTGGGACATTACTCACCTAGAGTAGTATTTTGGTTCTGGGAATGTGGGTTGGAAAAGAGTAAGGTGGGAGGAAAAAAACTCAATTAAGCACCAGCACCCCTAGTATCAGGAGGATCTTTAGTCCTATTATATTTTCAAGACCATTCCATTAAAATCTCAAGAAAAAATAATACATAGAACTAAATTTTATTTTGTCATGAAATTAACTTACCTTTTTTCTTAAGAAACATCCCATCTATGGCCATGCTACCCTGAACAAGCCATATCCCGTCTGATCTCTGAAGCTAAGCAGGGTTGGGCCTGGTTAGTACTTGGATGAGAGACCACCTAGGAAGACCAGGTCCTATAGGCTTAAAAAGTAAAAAACTAAGGGATTGTAAACTGACAAGGTCCTTGCAATCTGTGAGGTCAACCAAGAGTTGTCTCATTGGAAGAAAGGAAGGAAGGAAGGAAGGAAAAACATCCCTGCAATAAAATGGTAGATTTTTGTAATCCCGTGCTCAATGTCAACAGTACTTGTGTTGGCAGAAAATGATAGATTTTATAATTGTTTAAATTATTTTGAGGTAATTTGATGAACATTAGCTGAAAGCAACTGGAATTTTCTATACATTTGCAAAGGGACAATACTGATAAACATTTTAATTTCCATGAGAAAAGAAGAGAGGCTTTCAGGGAGCAGTATGTGTGATAAATTTTTTTTCCAGGTCCTAAAGTATCATAGAGAAATCACTGGACATTTTCTGCTTGGTGACATGAGAGAGTTTTTTAATCCAAATAATGCTGGGAATATGTATGAGCATGTTATTTGGCAAAGGTGAGAGCTCTGTGAGCCATCAAAACAGGGCCTGGCTATCTTTTCATCTGGCAAGGGTATTTGCTGCTGGTTGAACAGAGTCTGATCAAATCAGTGCTTCCAGCAACTTTTGGTTAAGGCACTTTTTGGGATCATGCTCTGTGTGGTGTTTATGGAAAGGCTGGCTACATTTAAAGTGACACAGCAACTAGAGCAATTAGTAATTAGGATATAGAGTCATACAGCTTATATTTAAAGTCAGGTATGTTTTGTGCAGTTGGAAAAACCTATCTGGAGCACAGAGGATCTGTCCCTAAGGCTTAATGCTTCTTCAATTCTTCTCTTTGCCCACTATCTCCCTGCCCCAGGCCTATATTACACATGACTACATGGCTCAGGTGGTCCTTGGTTTTCCCCTTACCTGCCCGCCCCTCTCCCCCGGCACCCCACACATCTTCCTACTCTCATCCACTCTGCATTCTCCTATCTAATACATTGCTAAGATGCTACCAAGTTTAGTTTTTACATAGAACATTGAATTTAATCCATAAGAATCTTCTTCAGCTCTCTCCTGCCTTGGATTTCAGTGTGAACGTTTCAGCCTACTGATAATTTGACGTCTCTAACTTTCATTCACAGCCATCTTTGGCTGCTCCCCTTCATGTCCCTTCCATTGCCTTCAAATGTGCCTCCAAAGTCCTGCCCTAGGCTTGCATGTTCCTGACCCCGAGCTTTTGCTCTTGACATTCTACGTAACTCACCTGCTTGCTCTCATACTCTTAAAAAACAAAAAAACAAAACAATAACAATGACAAAAAACTACCTTCTTTAGAATTTTTTTCTTAATTAAATAGCACCTTTGTACTGAGGCAAGATTTCTCTTCGAATTGCCGAGATTTTTGAGATTCTAGTATCAACTCATTTACTGAGGACTTTATTGTCCTACACACTCTGCTAGGAATTTCCACGTGTATTTTCTTTGAATCT
>CM053513.1:44449761-44490892 GCA_028627145.1 Eidolon dupreanum
GAACTGACATCCAGGCGGTGGTGGTGATGCTGGGATGTGGGTTCTCTGCACGTCTGCCAGCCTGTCTCTTCTGTTTCATTGCAGTGACAGGAGCAGAAGTCAGAGTGCGGACAGATTAGAGGGGTGGAGGAAGGGGTGGAAATAGTCAAACGTCCTAGGAGTATGAAGACAAGCAGTGAAAATGACTAGAAGTTGGCTAAGGTCAACTGAGACTGTCCACACTTTTATTTATTTATTCCATCCTCCTTCCCTCCTAATCCCCACCCCCCCATCTTGTCTTCCTCTCTCTCCTCCTCCATCTTCTTATAATCAATATTAATTTAATTTATCTTTCAGCAGATGCTTACCATAAAGTTTAAGAAATTAACTCAGTTTGTTTTAAAACCTAGTCTAAGAGTTCCCACACAATAAAACAAGATTCTTTCTACTAAGTGAGCTCTCCAGACTGCTTTCTCCCTAGGCTGAGCAAAAGCAATCACCTGCCTTCAGCAAATACACACAAGATTGCCCAATAAATGTAGGTTGCCATGGAAACCAAACCAAAAAAGAATAGAAAGGCTGAATATTAACAGTCTGTTTGGCCTTAGTGACTTTTTTTTTTTCATTCTGAAATTCTTTGGTCCATGAAAATGTGAACCACAGTTCCCCTTCAGAGGTATACCAGGTGTATCCTGAAGGCATCTCTAACCCCAAGTCTCTGTGCATTATAGTGCTTTTTTACTAGTACCTCCTCTATCTCCCTCTCTCTCTTCCAGAAGCTCATAAAAGAGCGATTGCAAATGACAATCTGGTGACAGTATGCGTTAGTGGGAGTGTTGTGGTGTTCGGGTCAGGGGATTTGGAGTCAGACAGACCTGGAAGTGTAGCTCAGCTCTACAGTGGTTTTTTCCCCATCAGAATTTTGACACCGGAGACTCTTGTTACATAAGGGTATCTTGACTATTTATTTTATAAGTCAATTTGCTCTTAAAAGATGAAAGGATGCAGTGCTTCAAGGACCACTGCATTTTTCCCTGCACTTTATATCGCTCATATTCAAATCTGAGACTTCTTTCCTGTTAAATATAACTTGCTAATGCTATAGTTAAAATATTCTAACACAACTAATTCAGAGTGACAAGAATTCTCACCTATTTCCACGGCGCTCAGATACTTCTCAAGAAATTCATCCTCACTGATTTGGGAAGGACCAAGGAACATTATTAGCAATGGTAATAACACTATGCCAAGTACCTGAGAGTCATTCCATGAGTTCCCAAGAAGGCAGTATTTACTGGATCTTAGGGAGACCTCATGGAGTGGGGTTAGAACCAGAAACTATCATTGAGTTCAGATTATGGAATTTGTTAGCTAAACGAACTTGGGCAGCTACTTATACTTTCAAGTCTCAAGTTTTTTAAAACTATAGAATAACTTATAAATGCCTAATTGGACTATTATGAGGTTCCTTTATTTCTAATACAAGTTAACATTCATGTAGCACATATTATGTGCTCATGGAATCCCCCCAATCACCCTCTGCACAGGTGCTTTGTGTCATTCCAAACAGGAAGCTAAGAACATGAGATGAATATCTTGCCCAAGATAATGCAGCTAGTTAAATGGCAAATGCAGGATCCAAATCTGGCTCCAGGCTGTTACCATCACTAGAAAATATTTATGAAGTACTTAACAATGTCCAAGATCCTGTATTAAACACTTTACCAAAAAAATCTAACTTGTTCTTCATAATACTCTATGGTATACAGACTATTACTGTACCTGTTGTACAGAGAAGTGCATAGGTTCCAAATCTGGACTCAAGTACTGTGCCCAAGGTCCTACAGTTTATACACAGAAAACATTCCTTTTGTTTATAATATTCTCCTTCTACTGCTCACCTTCTATTTTACATGGCTCAATTGTCATCATTCTTTAAGTCTCATTCTAATTGTTGTTTCTTCTAGTTGTCTTCCCTGATACACTGTAAGTGCTAGGCGGAATGGAGTTATAGTTCAAAATAAATTGTCTGGCACCCACATTTTGAATAGGTAGGAAGCATTTTTAGAATGCTTAGTTGTCAATATGTGTTATTTCATATGTAAAAGAAGGCCATCTTAGATGGTGGAAGCAAGAGTGTAGGAGTGCAACTCCATGTGTGATGAGCACCACACAGGGCACCACCCTCTGGAGCAGACTTGTGTTGTAATTGGGGATCATTCCTTTTCTCCATAAGAGAGAAGTCTGACAATATATACTTGGCTGGATTTCAATATTGCTATGGAAGGTGACTGCTGTATTGTCCTGTTTCTTACCTTTTTGAATGAGAGTCTCTGTTACCATTATTCTGTCCCTGTTTCTCCATTGCATGTTAGCTGTGTGAAGAGCAGATACCTTTCATACCTTTAGAGGCCTCTGGATGAAGAAGAGATGCACTCAAGATGCCACACTCTAGGATTTCATCTAAGTCTGAACAAGATACAATTTATAAAATATTAGATCTTGAGACTGATATCATATTGAATCAGATTTTGGAACAGTCATGGGGGAGGTCAGGTATTTTTCATTGGGAGGAATAGAAATAATTGTACCCAAAGACTGTATTGAGGCAGACTGAAACAAATGGCCACAATATTTATCAGTTCCTCTCCTCAAGAGGTGGAATCAATTTCTCCACCCCTTAAAATCGAGCTTACCTATGTAAGAATTAAGTAACTTTCAATGACTATTCCTATTTTCTTGGCCATGAAATTATTTACGTAAGTTCAGTAAGAACCTGTTATTCCTGGAACTGGAAATTGGAAACATTGATTACACTACCAAGGCTTTGCCTGGAGTGTCACGTTTGAGAAAGACAGATACAGTCTCCGGCATAACCAGATAGCTTCAATGAACAAAGATCAACTTACAAAAGCCTCCTCGAGAAAAGCAGCCTGGAATCTTGCGTACAGGGTTCCCAGCAGCCTTACCAGGTCGACCTACACAATTAATTAAAGGAGATGAAGAAATTAAAACACCACAATTTACAACCAGGAGATTACCTATACTAGAAAATTCACCTTCAGAAAAGCTCTTTACCACCAAGATGGAAAGGACCACATCAAGGACTCTTAACTAATTCTTGTGCAGCAATAGAGGACTTGACATTATAAAAATAAATAAATAAATAAATAAATAAATAAATAAATAAATAAATAAATAGAAATACCAGAAAGCGAAGCAGACGACATCAGTTATGGAAAGCTAACCAAAGATTCCGGACTAGACCCATATAAACTACACCTTCATTTTTCCTTTTTTAATTTTTAATTTTTTTTAGTTCCTTCCTATCTCACAGGTAATATAAGATGCCAAGCACTCACTATAATAGTTACTGTTTCATTTTCCATTTAACTTCTGCCTGGAAAGATAACTTAGTATTCGATATCATCTCTAAACTCATTTCACATGTCAAAACATGCAGCTGGTTGTACACATAGGCAAGGTTGTTCAATGCCTGGCAGTACCAACCCCAGCAAAGGTGCCAGATATAGAATACTTTTTTGGGGGAGGGGGCAGGCATTGCAATGAATGCATACATAATTAGAAACATCAAAAAACTTAGGGGAAATTATAAAAGAAATAATCAATAAAAATCTTTAGATTCCCTTGTGCAAATTGTATTAGAAAATAGAATTGCTCTAGGTTGTGTATTAGCAGGACAATGAGGCATATACATGATAGTTAATGCATCTTTCTTTTTGTTTATACATAAATACCTCTCATGACTAGTAACCTATTTAGACAGCATCAGAAAAGAAGCCACTGACTCCAACAAGTCTCTAACAAGGAATCAGGTCTTAATCTATTTAGTGATCTTTTTAGTTGGTCGACAACAGGGATAGGCAGGTTATTTTTTAAATATTACAAGTTGGTTTAATTATTTTACTTTGATTTTTATTGTTATAATCTTTAAACGTTATACCTTTTGCTTCTCTCAGTTATGTAAATCCACAAACCAAATTCCAGCTAACATTATGCTTGTTCAACATACTGAACTCGCCACCTGCACCTTTCCAGAAGAAGCTACTTTTCAAAAACATCTCTCTCTGTCTCTCTCTCGCCATTACACATAATTGGCTTAAAATATCTCATCAATGACCTGATATAATCTTTGGACTTCCTCTCTGTGGGGCACGACCTTCTAGGAATAAACCTTCCTAGCAACATGAGACATTAACCCTAAACATAAAAAGTTAATTTAAGCGTCATTTAAAATCATACAGACATTTATCAGCAATGCTTTCCATAAAAGATCTTGATGAAAGGGGGCAAAGAATAAGAGAAAATCTTAAATAAAATTACAGAAGGCTGGAAAGTGGGAGAAAGAGAAAAGAGAAGTTAGTTAATCAGTTAGCAGCTGTGGGCCCAAACCAGAAAAACTGCTCACTTTCCTGAGTACACATTGAAACTTTGAATCAGCTTCCAGGAAGCTATTTCAGCAATTATCTGGAGAGAATAGCCAATGACACGTGCCACTGCAACCTACTTATGCACGAGCTTTCTGGACTGTTGCCCACACCAATCCAGAAGCAACAAATACTTCTTTCTTAAGGACAAGTTACCTATCTCAGCACTCTCCTCACTTCACCTTCTCCCACCCTTCTTATCTATAGCCAATTCAATTTTTTCACAACAGCCTACATTTTTCTTCTCCAAACTCATTGTGTAAAGGAGCAGCAGACATATAGGACATATAGGACAGCAGACATATTTGTCTTCTCCATCTAGCTCTGCTGCTGTTGGTTTAGACTGCACACCCCAAGATTTGGTCCTTTTTCTGGTTAGCATATGGCTCAATTAACTCTTTCTTTTAGAACAACTTTTGGTCTCAAAGTTTTTGTATAACATATATATAATAAGAATCTATGTCTAAATACTTAAAACATTTCTTTCAACCAGGGTAAAATTAAAATTCAAAGCAATAAGAAAACATTGGTCACAATTTCTTTTTTTAATTAAAAAATTTTTCTTAAATGCCATAAAATAATGGTTCATCTATCTTATCAACGGCATTTTACATTAGATAAAACATGGCATTTTGGACTCAAAATTATAAACTCTTTAATATCCTCCAATCTAGGGCCAGCAGTGCTTCAGCAGAGTGGCTGGTGCCTCAGCTGTGTGATTTTAGGGCCTCCTAAAATAAATCCTCAAATGCTTTTTTATGGTTTCCTAAAATTCTCATTCACTACTTTTTTTTCTTTCTTGAATAAAGTTCCTAGAGATGTTTATATAAAACTCACAATTGTTATCTGAGAGAGTTAATGTATTAAATATTAGTACCCTTTACCTTCTTAGTATATATAAGCTCATTTTAGTATAAAAGTTAGGCAATCACTTGGTGAAATGTGACAAGTAATGTCTGATTGCTATGTAAAGTATCCTTAAAGGATACTGTCTATGATGTCAAGCTCAAAGGTAGGTCAGCTTGCTATGGCAAAGGAAAATGAGAAGGGAGAAGGATAGCAGCAAAAGGACAAGGGAGGGAGAGCCAAGCCAATCTTGCTTACCCTCCATTTCGTTTATGGTCCACTTTGGCCTATAGGATAAACGTCCTTCCTTTCCTCCATGCTAACAGAAAGATTTGTAGAATTTCATTGGAAATGAAAACCTAGGAGACTCAGAACTAACCTGAAGACCTGGAGTAGAGATGAACTTGGGGAGAGAGTAGGCCTTTCTCCTGCCTCAGAGTCACATAAGTAAATCTAATTGAAATGAGCATCATAATAGTGTTAATATCTGCTTTCAATTTTATAAAACCCCCTCTATGAAATAATACACAAAGAATCTATTTCTATGTGTTCTCATTGAATTTTCATCATAACCCTATGAAGTGTTATCCTCCCTTTACCATCTTAAAGATAAAACAACTAAGGCTAATCTAAGTTAAATCATTTGCTTAAGGATTCATGAATAGTATGTGGTATAACTAGGTCTCATTTGCAGAGCCTATGAGTTAGAACTCTAGATCTTCCTAACATAAGATCAGGCCTTTTGGGGAGTTGTCAAGCTGTGAAGGTAAAACAAAATTGTAGGAGATGTAATACAGGTAATTACATACATGCATTCTGGGAACCTGACAGTGGAAACCTCCAGGCCCTTGATAAACTTTCCTTCTTACCCTGAGCCTGAATATGAGAGGTCCACATGAGCAGCATGACATCCAACCACTGCAATCCCAAAAGAAAAGTATTTAACCACCTTAGGAATCTTAAATAGGGTAGAACTCCATATGGCTAGATGAATCTGGGTTTGAGATGTTTCTAAATCCAGATAACTTAAATCCAGAGGACTCCTCAAGAATAATCACAATAACTAATTCTCCTCCATTAAGAAGCAAAATTTTTGAAAAATCTGTAAAAAAAAATCTAGAAAGTTTATTATAACTTCTGGCTTCTAGATTAGTTCTCAAGAAGAAATGTACTTTAGAAATTTACATGTAGGAAAAACATATTAAGTGTCAACAAACTCCTGGTGAACTGAATTATTACAGTAATTAGTTTATCGTTCAATTATTAGTAAAATTTTCTAGAGAACTTACAGTGAGCGAAGAATAGTGACACTGAAAGAAGATATAGCTACCTCCTTGGTGCCTTTCCTCTGGGTCACATCCTGATCCTGTCTTTTGAGTTTTGTTTGCCAGATTTCCAGAGAAGGTAAGAAGGCCAAGCCCAGGATTAAGAGAGCCATTTCCCCCAGACTTGGGGCAAAATTGGCTTGGCCTGCAAACCTACTTTACCCTGCACCATATTCTGGTCCTGCAATGCCTCAACACCTTCTCCAAATGAGTACAGTACAGTTAAGAAAACAGTACCATTGGCCAGTTGCTCTTCCATTGAAAATGCTTCACTTCTTGACACAGTGGCCCAATTGTGAATCTCTGAGGATGCCAATATGTCCTTGACTCATGTCAACATTCCTCCCTTGGGATGAAGTATGGAGGGATGTATAGAGCAGCCCTTAGAGTTTAACGTAAGTGACCAACACTGGATGCATGAGAAAAACTAATTTAGAAGAGTTTTTAGACAACATTGTATTATATGTGCTAATGTTTTAAGTAAGAAAAGTAAGTTGAAAAGTTAAAGTAAGAAGAACAGTATATTGCAATTTTGAAATATAAATCTTAAGAAAGAATATAACCTAGGTTCAAATCTTAGCACTATTCCTTATCACGTATATGATTTGGGGCTAGCAACTTGACTTTACCAAACTCAAATTTTTATATCTCTAAATTGAAAATAATACCAGAACTTACTCATATTGTTCTTATGAGATTTAAATTTGAGATTTCACATGAGGCAGGCAGCACAGTGGCTGACACATAGCAAAGACAAAACTCAATTTAACTATTGACTATTATAATGATACTCAAGATAGCCTCAAAGTTATCCCAAGATGAGGTGTAATTGTAGCAATCATCAGAACAGGATATTAGAAAGAAGCAGATTTGTTTGAAGAAGAAGTAGAGATTTACATTCTGTGGGAATCACAGGTTCTGAAAGCAGACTTTATGAAACATGATGGAAAGTCTTAGGAGTTAAAAAAAAGAAAGATAGAGAATTAGAAGTAACATTATTGTGGGAATAGCTTGCAAACTATTGGCCAGATAGAGAATATTCTCTATTGGCCAGATAGAGAGTATTTTCCTAACCCATATAATAGCAAAATTTTTCAAAATTTTTTTCTACTTTTGTCCCTATATTCTCATTCATCAAATAGATATTGAATGCTTACCTTGTACCAGGCATTATATTAGGAAGTGCTGGGATTACTCAAATGAACACATCAGATATGAGGATGTTCTGCCCGTAGTGTCTTTCATCCCACAGTGAATTCACTTATTCTGGACAAAGTACCTGGCGCTGTCCATAGGTCTCCTTCACAGGTAGAGGAGGACTTTTTTCAGTTAAGGGTACATGAGTACACTTATTCTGGCCTCATTTTTCTGCTAAAATAATAATCACAAGAACACTTTTTGATGCTTATGATGAGCCAGGCACCCTTTTAAGCATTTTATGTACACTAACTTTTTAATTCTCACAGATGAGGAAATTAAAACATAGAAGTTAAATAAATTCCCCCAAGTCACGTAGCTGATATGTGGCAGAGCTATGATATTATATGCTTAAGTTCTGCATCTGAACATACTCTTTAAATCCAATGACTTAGTAGTAAATTGTTAAGCAGCTCAAAAAAGTAGTGGTGGGTGAGGTCAGTTCTCTAGCCACCTGCTGGAAGTCTCATTTGGGAGAAACAATATATCAAGTTCTTCACTTGACTTCCTGAAAAATTGTATCTCTTCAAAATATGAAGGAAGAGATGGAGGAATTGCTGCTTTGGATGTAATTTCAACTCACGAGGTGAAGCTGGCTGTAAAGTTAAAAGCAAAATAAAACTGGACAAAAATGACAATGCAACCCTACAATTAGTTTTGGCCACATAGGGGAAGACTATAGTCAGCTACATAGCCTTAGTTGAAAGAAGATAGGCTTTTGAAGGCATATCAGAGAAAAACAGGCATGTTCATAGGACTTGAGAAGCTAAAAAGGATGAATGTCTCAAGAGAGTTAAAAACTCTTTAAAAATGTGATACCAACTGTATAATTATTAATTACTTCAGTTAAGAATAATATGAAAATAGGAGAGGAGGTCACATAGTCAAGCACAGATATGAGTGATTGTCACAGACCTATGAAAACAGCATCTTAAGAGAATGAGCTGAATGAAAATTATTTGGAACCCACAGAAAGTTTGCTCTAATTATGTTCATAATGAAAATACCGGAGGAGAATGGCCAATCTCTCTGTGCCAGTACAACATATATGATTCTCTCTCTCTCTCTCTCTCTCTCTCTCTCTCTCTCTCTCTCTCTCTCTCTCTTTCTCTTTCTCTCTCTTTCTCTGTCACTTTCACACACACACACACACACACACACTTTTTTTTTTTTTTTACTTTTACCATGGCTTATCTTTTTCTGCCAAGGAGAACAAAAGGAAGAGAAAGAACACTTGAGAAGGTATCAAAACCCAAGATAAGTGAAGGATTTCCTTCTTTTCAAAATCTGAATAGTATTTCATTGTGTGTACATAGGACATTTCTTTATTCATTCATCTGCCAATGGACATTTAGGTTGTTTCTACACCTCAGCTATTGTAAATAGTGATTCAGTGAACATAGATAAGAATACTAATATCTCTCTGAAATTTTGATTTCAATTTTTTTTGGATAAATACACAGAAGTGGGATTGCTGGATCATATGATAATTGTATCTTTAATTTTTTGAGGACCTTCCATATTGTTTTCCTTAGTAGCTGCACCATTTTATATTCCCACCAATGGTGTGGCAAGGGTTCCAATTTCTCCACATTCTCACTAACAATAGTCTTTTGATAATAGCAATCCTGACAGGTGTATGTTTCTGCAATGTGAAATGACATGGATGAACCTTGAGGGCATTATGCTAAGTAAAATGAGTCAGTCAGAGAAAGACGAATACTGCATGATTCCATTTAAATGAGGTATCTAAAATTAAAATAGTCAAATTCATAGAATCAGAGAGGGGAGTGGTGATTGCCAGGGGCTGGGTGGAGAGCGAATGAGGAGTTATTTATCAACTGTCATAAAATTTCAGTTGAGCAAAATGAATAAGTTCTGGAGCTCTTCTGTGTAACATTGTACTTACAGTCAGTAATAATGTATTTAGCACAATTGAATTTAGTTAAGAGGGTAGGTCTCATTTTGTCTTTTTACTACAATAAAATAACATTTAAAAAGAAAAAAACCAAGATGAGTATAGAGATTTTAAGAGAGTACCCTAATCTTTTGATGATTTCAAGTGTTTTGATTCATATAATTATATTTCAAGACACTGGGGGTGGGGTGGGGAGGAGAAGCTATTAGTAATCTTTGTGAAATCAGTTCTAGAAGACTGAAGATAAAGAAATATATTTATAGTGATCCCAAAAAGGAAGAATGTGTATCTCATAAATGATAGGTTGCTAAACTTAACCAGACTGGTGAGGGTTTTTGCTGCTGTTTCATAAATAACAGTTCTTTCTGGGTTGTGTTAGCCTTAAGCAGAGAAGACAGAGGCAAGGAGGGAGGTGGGAAGGTAGCTTGTATGATAAATGTCTTCAAATATTTGAAGAGTTGTCACATGGGAAATAAATTATATTCATACTTCTCAGCCCAGTGGTTGCAAAAAGGACCTAAGGGTTAGAGGCAGATGAATTTGGACTTAATATTAAAAAAAAAAAAAAAAAAAAAAAAGATCTGCCTAAAATTCTAATGATAGAATAAATTCCCTTGGGAATAATGAGTTCTTTGGCACTTGGAAATACATGTGCTGTGTCTTGTAAAGGACATTCAAATAATTTTGTCTCATTCCTAACTTAGAGATTCTAAGATTCCAAGACTAGATGACCTTAAACAGACTTTTTCAGCCATCAAATGAGAATACAACACTGTCAAGATTTCCTCCTTAAAATAACCAGATGGTTACTAAGAAACCATTTCTACTTGATCTGCCACAAAACTAGACATTTTTAAAAAATTTAAAAGGCAAATTAATATACAATAGCTAAGAATTCCCCATATTCTAGACTATCTTCGAATTGCAATTAATTTAAAACTTAATTTGGTTTGTGGTCCATACTTATTTGTCTGTTCACCTGTTCCCATAGAAATAAAACATAAACACTGAAATGTATTTATTACAAATCATGTTCTATTGGTCTCATACAATTTAACAATTTCTGCATTCTTAGCCTATCAACAGTACAAGCTAATGTCAATTATCAAGTCATTTAAATGTGAGTCACATAGATTAAAGTTTGACACAGCCGAAATCATCATCTTTGGAAATTTGGAATATATTTTAAATGTATGTCTGAGGGCACAAAGTGGTATGAATATAAGATGGTATTTAAGCAGAGTAAATATTCCCATGATCAAAGAAATCTAAAGGAAGGATTCTTTTAAACTACTGATGATACTCTAAGAAGATGAAGAGTGAGACTTGAAATGTGGACTAAATGGAAAAGCTGTTCTTGAGACTTCCAGCTGTGATGACAAATGACGTTTATAAACCTTAATAACCGTTGTATCCTTTTCTTTGGGCAAACTGTCAAAATGGTAAATTTGACAGAAAAATCCCCTCCAGTGACTTAATAATTTTTTTAACTCTTTCCCTTCAAATGTTCATAATTTGAGGCTTCATTTTTTCATTGTGTACCTTTCATGTATTTAGCATCTTCATCATCCTCAAAAAACCTTGGGAGCATCCATTCCTATTGCTGTGTTTTATTGTCTTTGTTTTACAAATCAGGCCTAAAGAAGTTTGATGATGCTGGTCTCGGCATTAGAGCTAGAATCAAGGTACTGAATCCAATACATCATCTAGCACATTGTATACTTCTGCCATTTCAACACTAACAACTTTATTAATAAAACCCATTTCAAATCAATTCAGACTTGCAAATTGTCCTTGCCTGTCATCTCAGGGCTAAGAAAAAATTATGACCCTTTTTTATATATTTACTTAGCAGAAGATAGGGTGGTAAAGAAATTAAAACATTTATTTTAGAAACCTTTCCTCCACCCTCTCAATTTTTATATTTTCATCATCTTAGTTCAAAAATATATTTACACAGCAGTTATTTTCAACAATCTCCTTTATTATCATCTAAAATACTTTTCCTTGTGAATCAAAACGATAGCTCACTGAACAATAAGTGTCTCTCATGGCTTTTTATAGAGAAAATATTTCCAAAAGCACTTCGGTCCAGAGAACAGATTCAAGCCATCTGCACTATCTTAATGGCCACTTATGCAGTGCCCTGCTCAGAAAGAAGGAAATAAAATAACTAAGATGGAAAATATTATCTTCTGTACTCTACCACTTCACAGCCTGATTTTCCGATTCATTTCCAATGCAACTGCATGAATTCGGACACTTATCATCTTGTGCCCAGAATAATCTTCTAACTGATTTTTCCAGCTCCAATATAATTTCTCTGCTTCGATTCTCTCATCTCTAAAGTGGAGAATAATAAGGACTCCTCTTTCTTTGGATTGTTGTGGGAAATAAATGAGTGAATACATAGGAAGTGTTTAGTATCTGGCATGTAGTAAGCACTCAATAAATGTTAGCCCCATGTAAAATTTTATCCTATACACTGCAAAAATATGATCACTCTACAATGAAAATGTGTATATATCCAAAAATCCACCATTTCCTATCTGTTCCATTGCTACCATTCTGGTCCAAATCATCATCACTGCTTGCCTAGATTATTGCAATAGCCTTTTTATTGGTCTTTCTGCTTCTGCTCTTGACTCTACAGTCTGTGCTTAGCTGGGTAGCTGAATGCTCTTTTTAATTTTAAGTCGATCATGTCACTCCTCTCTCATTCTTGCTCACTCTCTCCTTCTCTCTCTCTCTCTGTCTCTCTCTGACTGCTCATCTCACTACAAATATAAGCCAAAGTTCTTAAAAGGTCTATAAGGCCCTATGTAGCCCATGACCCCTTTTCATTACTTTCCTGACCTCATCTTCATCTCCGTGCTTCCTAGTTTACTTAACTCCAGCCCTTCAGGCCTCTTCAAGATTCTTCACACAAGCCAGGACTGTCCTCACCTTAGGCTTTTGGATCAAAGATTCCTTCTGTCTGTGGCATCTTCTCCCTTCTCCTCTACAATCTGCATCGCTTACTCCTTTAGTTCCTTCAAATCTTTGGCCACCCTATTTCAAACTGCAACTCTTTCTCCACCACAGCACTACTCACCCTCCTTAGCAGGTGCCATATTTTTCCATAGCACATATGGCCTATTAATATAAATTATATAACACACTATATAATTTACTAATAGATAATATATATTGTTTCCTACCTGTAGAAAGTAAAGTCTATAAGACAGAGGTTTCTGTTAGTTTATTGATGAGTTTCTAATGCCTGGAAGAATGCCTGGCATGTAACATGTTCAAAACACTGAGTGAATAAATGCATAAACATGTTGCCAACTTGCTGAATACCCTTCAATATCACCACTGCTCGAGGACTGTCAAGACTTCTCAGCCAACACACAAAGGCTCCAACAATGCAGCCCTTTCCCATTCCTTCAGCCCCAATCTCTGATGGTGCCCCTACACTCCCAACACTATAGTGGCACTGAACTATTTGAATTATTTGCAGTTTCCTGGCCCTACAGCTGAACATTTGCTGTCCCAAGAGCCTGTTCTCTCTTATCTACCTGGCAAATATCTCTCACTTTTCAGGATGTCGCTTCAACTCTGAAGCTTTTCTTGACTTTCCAACCCCTGGTGGAATGTATTTCTCTCTCCTTAGTGTATACTAAGAGAGTTCTAGCTCAGCAGCCAAATCACTGTATTAATTTCATTTATTTCTGTGACTGTCCTCCTTGACTACATTGTAGGCCACATGGGAGCAGAGGATATATTCAGATACCCAGCATTTTGCATAGTACAAACGAGCTCATATGGATCACAATTATTCAATATACGTCGTCATGTATTTCTAACAATGAGTAGAAGATGTCCATTGGATTCTGTTAGTTCCAATACTGTCTAATAGCAGGGGGTTAGAAAAGAAAGCTCCTCCAGATCAAAGATTTTGCTGATGTGGTTCAAACAAACTCAAAATTGGTGCTAATGCTTTCAAAGAAGATAACAGAAGTGAGGCAGAGATTACTAAATATGGAGAAAGAGCAGAGGTCTTACCAGGAGGAGCACGCAGTGACCCAGGGTACAGTCTCATACCTACTGATGGAGGCATGGCAGTCAAGGAAGGGTCACATCAGAACCACCTGGATCTTTGGATCTTTCCTGAATTATATTAACTCCACAGTCTCTCTGAAAGTATGGCAGCCAGGGGAAGGGCAATCACGTACAAGAGGATTGCTCCAAGGAACTTTCAATAATGGAAACTAAATAAAATGAGGCAAGAACAAGTAGAGAAATCAGAAAGAGAAAACAGAGAAAAAGAAGAAAATTAATTTTTTTTAAAAAAAGAACTGCTGGGGTTTTTTTTCTGCTATCCAAACTGCCCTTGCAATGCCCTATTTGTCATTAGCCCAAATTTCAACCCACATCCTTTCTATAGGAACAATCTCTGAGTTCTAGTCCCATAAAGTTTTTTACATGCTGCCCTTTTAGCATAGCTTTTAAGTACCTTTCCCTTTTCCCATTGATCATAAACCCTTTTCTCAGTTCTGTTAGGTCAGCAGAGAAAGGGCCAGCCAGATGCCTGCTTGGAGGCTTCCCAGCTTGATATGGGAATCCAGACCTTCCAGCCGGACATCAAAGTCCGGAACGTCCAACTGACCAGGGCCCACCCTAAAGCCCTGGGTGCCACCACCCTAATCCGGATGCTCAACTAACATTTGATTAACATTCACACCCTATACCCTACCCCCACATAACCCCATAAAAACTGCGCCCTCCCATCCCTGGGCGCGACTTCTCTGGCCCCTCTCCTCTCTGGACCAGAGAACCTTGCCCAGGAGCCCCCTCCCAATAAAGGCTTGCTTTTAAAACTTCTCTTGGCATGTCACGCGTTTACCTTACAAGTTCAAGCATTTTTTCCTTGTTTTATTGTCATATTCCTTGGTCAGGGTCACACAACATGCTAACTAAGGTTAATTACTTCATTAATTTCCCTATTTTCCCAATACGCAGTATTACTTTTACCCCTTCTGTTCAAAAATGAGTTGAATTCATCATTAGGATTGTGTATGAAGGTCCATTAGTTAAACTTCAAATTGTAGGCAAAGAGATGAGGAGCAAGAAAAGTCCACAGTGCTACAGCAGAAAGTTCTCTCCAAAATGTGGTTTGTACCTTCAGCTTATCTTGCTGAGCACATTATAACCCACCATGGGCACAGGTCTGTTTCCTCCACCCCAACCTTTCCAGCAAAATACACATCTGCAACATAAATAGACCAGGAGAATCCTTTGCCATCTTCTAAGGGTATTTCCTTCACTCTTATATCCAATTAATTCATTCAACAATCAAGAGTAAAGCACCTGCTATGAGTCAGATACATTGCAAAGCTCTGAGCATACCATAGTAAATAAGATTCTGCTCTTAGAACATACGATGTAACTAAAGAAAAAAAAAAGTAAACCAAAGGATTTTGTAAAGAATAATGAAAATAATAGTTGCTGAAATTTATTAAATTTGTACTATGTGCCAGCCACACATTACTTTTCATGTGTCAACTCATACATTTACTCATTCTTGTATTAATTCAAACAACCCTATAAAGGCAGACACTATTATTTTCTTTATTTTGCAAGTGAAAAAAGTGCAGCACAGAGATTAAGTAATTTGTCCAACTAGTTGATAAAGGGCTGAGCCCAGATTTGAAACCAGACACATACCTTGAGACATTTAAAGCAGACTGAGTGACCCATGTGTACATAATTACGTATGTACATAGGGGAACTCCACACACATGAGAGAGTCAGAGACTTCACATACATGAGAGATTCAGGGGCAGAAAGTTAAAATGAGGTATACAAGTGGTGCTGAGATAAGGTTGAGGTAAAGTGCCTTGGGGCTTCAGAGAAGAGGAAGGTCATTGCAGGACAATAAGAAGAGCAGATGTTCAGTAATCAGTAGTTTGCCCTGCCTTATAGATAGGTCAAAATGTTATCTCTAATAATCTCTTACTATGAACAAGGCCCCTAATTTACATTCTCCTAGTCAGTTAAAGGGGAGCTGAAGTTTCTTTTGAGCCCATTTTAGCTGCCTTCAAAATAATCTGAATACCACAGAGGACATCTTGGGATGACTCATTATAAACCCTAGGCCCAGGACTATGTTCTTTAACTTTGCCCTAGAGATATATATCTACCTGAAATCTCTGTTCCTAACTTACTGGCAATCACTTCTGTGGCATACACTGAGCACTTCTTCCTATGTGCCATACACTGTGTTGGATGTACAAAAAGCCTGCAAAAAAGATCACAGTTTAAATGGAGTACAGAACCATGTAAAAATGCAAAAGTAAAATGAGGCACCAGGAAATATAAAGAAAAGGTTTAAAAGGTACAGAAGAGGTCTTGGCAGGGAATGAGTGTTTTCCATGCTAAGGATAGGATAAAACTTCCCATAGGAGGGGAAGTTTTCATGAGTGAACTTGACTGGGCCACAGGATGCCTATACATTTTATTAAACATGGTTCTGAGTGTATTTGGTAAGGATGCTCCTGGATGAGATTAACAGTAAAATAAATAAAGCAGATTGCTCTCTCTAACGTGGGTAGGCTTCATTCAACCCATCAGAGGCCTGAATAGAATAAAAGAGGGAGTAAGGTAGAATTTGCTCTCTCTGCTTTACTGCTTTTGAGCTGGTACATCCGTCTTCTCCTGCACTCGGATTAGAGTTACACCACTGGCTCTCCTCCATTTCCAGCTTGCAGACTCAAATGGTGGGGCTTCACATAGTCATGTGAGCTAGTTCCTTATAATAAATACTATTGGTTCTGTTCCTCTAGAGAACTTAGACTAATTCAATCTTATTCTGATCGTCTTTTTCCTATATTTCCCTGAAACACAGAGAGAAATCACAGGGAGAAATCACACAATTCGATATTCTTTCCCTTTGCTGCACCCAGTAGCTGCTCAACAGATATGGTTAAGGTATGGTTACCTTGTGGACTGGACTAGGATTTTGCAGCATAAGGCAACAGCAGGAAGGAGGCTCATCTTTCCATGGTTGTATGCTCTCTCTGGCAACATCACAGATTGCCAGGTGTCCTAAGGCAAACTGCTGACAAACTCACTTTCTGCCAAAGGGTTAGAGGATGGCCAGACTCTACAGGTTCAGGTGCAAGAAAAGACAGGCAGAAGAGTCTTTTATCGAGGGCAGTGTCTGAAAGTCTGGAAGACCACATCTCTAGTCCATCTTGTTGTCTATACCCTAGGAACTTAACTGTGTCCTCAGGTTCTCTTTGTTGAGGCCTGTTTGTCCACTCAGGGAATCTTCGGCACTAAGAAGTCCAGGCCAGCATTCTCACAGTGTGAAGAATACACTGTGTACAATCCACATCTGGCAAAAGGAAAACACGCAGTCATTCTTCCATAGCAACCCTGTGGCCAATCCCAGGATATTGATCACCGGCTCATCCATCAGTGGCTAGATTTTGCCCTTTGTATCTTCAAACAGGATTGCCACAGTCACTGTGAACTTCTCAAACTGCAGGCAGCTCACAATGATCTCAGTAAAGTCTCAATGATCTCCTTAGAGCACCTCCTTTTTGAGTTGAAATCAAAGGGAAAGCTCTACCCATCCTTCCCCTTTAGAATAAGGTGGAACTCCCAGCACACAAACAGCTCTCCCCGAAATGTCTTCTTCCTCAAATCCTCTTTTCCTTTGTTATAAGTCAACTAATTCTTGGCCACCTATATTCTTTGAATTTAAATTGGGGTTCTCTCTCATAACTCACTTAGTTATCTGATGCTTCTATTTTAATATTACCTTGTTGTGTGACCATTGCTCAGCCCAGTCCAGCTTCAATGAACAGATAAGAAGGACTGTGGTTATCTTACCCAGACATTACAGATTCAGAGCTTATATTGACTAAAAACTTGATTATGTCTTATTTACAGTCATTCCCCTTGCATACTCATGAACTTAATAAATTTCTGTAATCCATAATTCTTAAAATTCCAAACTAAGTAAGTTCATGTCAGTGAGGACATTCAATTAGCCCTTTATGCTAGCAGTTGGCTTACTTAGAGACATACTGTGAAAGTAAGCTTCTTTTTCCCACAGATTTTCTGAGTTCGCCCTGGAATCCTTCAGTGTTACTTTATTTCTCACCAGTTAAAACGCAAGTCAGGACAATGGATTAAAGAAAATTTATGCTCTTAGTTATCTTCTAAGACACTAATTCTCAAACTTCATTGTGAATATGAACCTTCTGTGAAATTTCTTTAAAATTCATACCCTTATGCCCTAATCTAAAGCTTCTGCTTCAGTAGATCTCAGGCAAGGCCCAGGAGTCAATTATATGACAAGTATGCAGGTGATTCTGACACAGGTGTTGGATTCTGATTCTTGGATCACACTAGGAGACATTTCTAGTCATTCTCATGTCTTCTCCTTTCCTAGACAGAAAGTACAAATTACGATTTGATTATAGTTTGCAGCATAATCATCCTATTACATTTTCTCCGGGTCCAGGGATGATGTCTCTTGGTATTCTAAATGACCCCTCACTGGAGTCTAAACCACCAGAGTGGCAGCATAATGAAGCTTTCCCGGCCCCCTGCTTTGTATCTTACCTCAATTCTGTTGATTCCCTGAAATCTTATTCTCATCTTCTTTTATATCATTTCTCCCAATTTCTGCCTAGGAAGCAGACTGCTGATTCTGGAACTACAGCTATTAGGAAGAGGGTGTAGGAATTTATTTTCATCTTTAACTGTCTTTAATTTCTATTGGTACATTTCTGAAGACCTGAGCCATTGCCCAGAACTGCCTGTTACCTTATTGTTTTCAAAGGACGTTTGGACACATGAGGCCTTAGTTAGTTAAGCCAATTGATTGAGAATGTTTCATTTGCTGGAAAGTTTAGCTTGAGGTAGGTGGAAGAGAGAGCCAAGTGGTGACAAAGTTTCATGGAGTCTGGCTGATTCCTGGTGAGTTCTCTCTGCCTGGTTATGCCAGAGAAAGAGAAGGAGAGGGGCAGGGTTGGGGTGGGGGCGGGGAGAGAGAGAGAGAGAGAGAGAGAGAGAGAGAGAGAGAGAGAGAGAGAGAGAAAGATCTCTGTGAGCTCTCTTATGTCTCTTTTTATAAGGGCATGAATCCCATCGTGAAGATCCACCCTCATGATCTCATCTAATTCTAATTACCTCCCAAAAGTCCACTTCCTAATAACAGCACACTGCAGGGGTAGGGTTTCAACACATGCATTTTGGGGGACTACATTCAGGCCATAACATACAATCTCATCTCTGATAAAGCATCTGAGGTTGAAGACTGTCCGTTTTATACACAGCACACAGAGTTCACAGGGCCATTAAGAAAAAGCCTGCAGAAGAGAATGCACTTTGAATTTTCTTGTTTCTTATTCCTAAATCTAAAGCAACTGCACAGCTTCAGATTCTGGAGCTATGCCTTGTTCAATGTGGGCCTTGCATGAATATTTTATAAGCAATCATACGGCTATGGATAGTGATAAGACCGCTGGGCAGGAGCTGCTGGCATCACAGTCTAATTCAATTCCGGCTTTATTCATGGAATCAGGGCAGCTTCTAGCAGCTAAATACATGACAAAAGGTAAAGAAGAAGCAGATAACTGAGCCTCTCAAATACCTCAAATAAATAATATGATTATCCTGGCCAAAGTACATTCTCTTTAAACCCTGTAACTCTTAGGTATAAAAATCTCAAATGAAACTTAAGTAAAATTTTCTTTTTCTTTTTTAATTTTTAAAATTAAATGTTAAAAGCTTTTATGATAATATTTTTAGCATGTATAATAAAAAAAGAACAATAATAAAATGAACACCTGTGTACCTGACCCCAGCTTCAGAAATGGAATAACATCTTTCGTGCTGCCTCTGTGTCTTCGTTGCTCCCATCCCGTTCCTGTCCTCTCCTTAAAGCCATCACTGGCAGGAATTCTATGTTTGTTCAGGTTAAGGTTTAAAAAACAAATGAGAATAAGAATATAGCATAAATAAACAAATTAAGACTTTTTCATTTTCTCTCGTTATATGTAAATTTTTGGCTACAGGTCCAAAAAATGAGATAGAAATGAATCAGGTAAAATTCTAATGTTATCAAAAGCAGCTCATTCTGGATGACAACAGCATTATACCTTCCCAGAGTATTAGTAATGGTAGTGTACCAATTACTATATATATAATATCACTATATATAATATATATCGCTGTATATAATATATAGTCACTGTATATAACATATATATTGCTTTTTAATCCTCTCAACATTATGAATTATGTTACTCTCACTTTATAGAAGATGGAAACTGAGGCTCAAAGATATAAAGTAACACTTTCAAGGCCTCACCTCCAGCAAGTGATAAAGCTGAGATCAGAACCTGAGACCTCACAACCGCCCTGACCACAGCACCGCCTCATTCTCCCTCCTAGAGTGACAAGTCTTTGATGATGTTAACAACATGAGAGTGAGACCAACCAGAAGCAACCATCTACAATTATAACTAAAAAACATATAATTTTGAGGATTGTCACTTGTTATGAGAATATATTAAAATGAAGATGAGTAACATTGTCAAGATACTGCAAAAGTAAGATGAACAAGACGGAACCTAAAGGAAAAGCATTTAAGTTTGTTTTTGTTGTTGTTGATTTGGTTTTAGCTATGGTCCTAATCCCTGGAGAAAGGTGTGAGATCCAGCAGACATATCATTTAGTCACTAGAAGAGTGTCAGTGTAGGTTATCTAGGCAGCACACATTGGAGCATTTTTAGAAATGCAAGAAGTTTATTGAAAATGTGGAGGGAGGGAGAATGCCCTTGAGAATTGTCTAAGTGTGTTTAGGCTGCAATAGCAAAAATACCATAAACAACAGACATTTATTTCTTACAGTTATGAAGACTAGGGCAAAAGCAAGGACAATCTCCCTCTCCCCGTGGAAAAAGACAGAGGGAAAAGTAGCTAGGTTGGGCAGGAAAAGCCTTTCGACTCGTCTCTTTGTGAGAGGAAAGGGAGGAGGAAGCAAGATTGGACAAGGGAGAGCCTCAAACAACTCTGCAAATCTCCCACCTCAGTGCCTGAGGGTTGTATTTTCTCCACATCTTTGCCAGCACTTAGCATTATCTGACTTTGTAATTCTTGACAAAATTATGGCTGAAAAGCGATAATTTTTAAATTTAATTCATATTTTCTTAATAGTGAGGTGGAGTACTTCTTTATAGATTTATCAGCCAGTTTCCTACTTTATGAATTGCCTCTTCATATCCTCTGCCACTTTCTTTAAATTTTTCTTCTTTTTTGTTGATTTGCATAGTTTCCTATACATATTAAATATTAATCTCTTATCAGTATTGGAAATATTCCCTTGCAATCTATTACCCAGATGTCAATTATCTACGGGGTCTCTCATTGTACAAAATACTTAATTTTGCTATATTTAGTCACATTTACTGCATTTGTTGTTTTAGGGTTTTTTTTTTTTGTCTTCTATATTTGAACTTCTGACATCTTATTTAAGAAAGTTTTATCTATTATGAGATCAACAAGAGTTTTGCATTCTTATCTTTCATAATTAAACCTTGAATCCATTTTTTAAATGCTGTGTGAGGACTCCATATAGTTAATTTGTCCTGATTTGTGATATTATTCCTGATACATAATAAATATTCATGTAAACATAGATGTGTTTCTGGACTGTATTCCAGTCTAGTTTTAAAATACCACTCAGAGAGTAAAACTCTGCAATTTAATTTTTCTTAGTTATTTGTAAAACCTTATTCATCCATATAAATTTTAGAATTAGCCAGTTTTCTCCCAAATAGATCCTACTAGCATTGTTCTTAGAATAAAATTTAATTTATAGATTAATTTTGGACAAAAGTATATTTACAATGTAAATTACCTAATCCATGAACATGGTCATTTTATACATTTTATTTCCTAAGGATTTTCTAAGAACATTTTAAAATAGTTATGTTAAACTGTTAAAGTGCCTACTGTTATACTACAGAGAAACAAACAAGTGTAAATAAAATGTTTTATGAGAAAGATACAAATAAAATTGATCTGTGTAAATTATAATAGAAGATTGTGCCTGTTTGTGGCTTAAAGAACATAGAAGTGATTAAAAAATAAGGTAGACTAGAGAGTTGTGGAGTCATTTAGACCTGTAATTGAATTCCACATTCTTTATTCACTGGCTCTAGGAATTTGAGCAAATTACTTAATCTCTTGTGCCTGAATTTCCTCATCTCCTAATTTCCTGGATTTCCTAATATAGAAACAATACCCACACAAAAATGAGATGATGTGTAAAAAGCCTGGCACATGGTAGGTGTTTGATAAATGTCAGCATCCCTTCTCTAAGTTTTCCCCTAGGAATCAGTCCCACAAAAACACTAACTTTCATTTTCCAGAATCTTTGATAAGGGAAGACTCATCTTCAACCCTATCACCCTATCCCTACAGTCTTTTCTCACCTCTAAGGTGAGAAAATAAAATTCATTTTGATCTTAGAAAATGCCAAAAATTGGTGCCTCACCTTCCTTATCTTCCTATCTTATTCAAGCACTAAATTCTGAAGCCCTGAACATGATATTAACCAGTCATGTGTAATATGCAAGTACAAAGTTCCCTCTCTTCTCACTCTAGAGAGAAGCCTCTGAGTATGCCATATTCTTAATCATACATGTAATTGCATTGAATATTTCATGTACAGTTAATTAGCCTTCCAGCTATCCTTTATCACATTGTTCTATTTAATTCTTGCATGTGTTTTCAAGTTGCAATTATATATTCGTATTAGCTTGTGCCTTTGTTGTCTCCTTCCTCCATTAGACTGTAAACTCATGAAAATGGGGACTCTTATTGTTTAATCCATCATTGTGTGCCCAAGACCTGTGCCCCACCAGAGTATATGTTCAATAAGTATGTATTGAATAAATGAATGCTTTTTTAATTAATTGATTATCTAGGTCTGAAGGCCAATTTATTGTCAACCAGATAAAGAATGTTCTTCATATGCAGACTTCATAAATTGACTTAGATTGTTTCTGCATATCCACTTTACTAAATCAGATCCTTTGATTTTTCGATATAGAATTTTAAATGATGAAACTACATGAAGAAACACCAGGTATCACGGCTTCAACCAAAATTAGTTCTCCTTCCATAGTATTTTTTATAAATAGGGTCCAACCATAAGCATAATTCATTACACAGGGTATGTATTAAATAATTATTAAACAAACCAATTAAGTTATTATTAAAATTTGGATGCTAAAGTTAAGATTATTGCAAGGAAGTAACAGCAGATTGTAAAAGAAAAAACTTTGGACTTCTGGTAATTAACCCTAAATGCCTAGGAAATGTAGATGAGATGAGATGCATGGATCATGTTCTGTCTTGTGAGACATTAACACAAATACTGTAAAATCCCAACATATTTCCATAGTGTGCACACATACACACATATACACATATATGCACTGAAATAAAAAAGTTCCTCCATTAAAGTTCACATGGTTGTTGCATGTGCATACCAAGGAATCAGATTTGTAGGGACCTTAATCAGTACAACTTGTATTTGAAAGTCTGTGAATACCAGGTTACAGGGGCTTGGTAAGAGGAAATGCAGTATTCCCCCTGGGAATCTCTAAATTCCCACACCCTCTCAGTTATGGAAGTCACCATAGCAATATCTGTGTACATCACAGCTTCGATGTGGATGGGCCACAGCTGCTAAGCCCTACTGGGGATCCATCACACCCTGTCTGGCTGCATATTAAGTCAGAGTCATATTCTCAGATTTCTGAGAATTTCTGAGCCCTTAGGCTCATCCCAGGGGAAATAATTAAAGTCACAGTGACTTGAGTAGCACATGGGATAGCAATATGACATTAGCTATTTTATGGTTCTAGGGTGACAGTCATTTTAGAAGGCAACTGACTGCACCTGAGAGGTGTGGCCCTTCCAAGTGGCTCAGAGGAAAATGCCCTCAGCAATGATGTCCAAGACCAAGTTACCTCAGCCAAAGAGGCTGGGCAAAGCCCTGTGGTGCCAGGTCACTAACCACACTTTTCGTTAGGGGTAATAAGACTTTTCTGATTGCTGTGACTTAAATTAAGAAATATAGGCTATTCCTCAGGTACCTGGGTAAATGTCGCTGGTATTGTCCAGTTCTGAAACTGTCTAAACACAATTGGGAAAATATACACTACAAAGATATCTAAGTGGAAAAAAAGAGCCCACATATATTTTTCACAGGCTTCCAGATCCAATCTACCATATTACATGTCATCGCCAAAGAGACAGACATTATGTAAGTTTTCATTTCTCAAAGATGATCTTCTAAATGTCATACCTAGTATACTCAAAGGCTTACTTGTTAAGACTTCTGCTCGAATGCATTGCAAAACCAGCCACTCCTTCCAGTACATATGTTCAGGTTGTGCAGTGCACAAGTATGCCACATCTAAGGAAGCACTATTCATATCAGGTACACATATTAACATTGGAGGGCACATGGGCCATTGCGGAGATTCAGCCTATGAGCTAAGTCCTGGCTCATCAAGCAGGAACCGCTCTCTGCATAAACCCACACTGGAACATATGATCATTACACACTTGGGAGACCGTGCATGGACATACTCATTAGCAAACGTATGTGTGCAGCTCTGCCTTATCATGAACTCACACTAGGTATTTTCTGGAGTCACATTTCTCACCTCTTTAGCCCACTACTCTCTTGACTTCTCATTCCCTACACAACACCATCCCAACCTGACCCAGTCATTTCACCTGTGTGAAGAGGAAGTGTGCAATCTATTGGTATCTATTAGTAGCCGAAGATATATGAGCCACCCAGAGAGTGGAAAAATGTGCAGCCTTCTAGGGCTCCAGAAAGCAAATATTGACACACTCAAAAATTTTTAAAGAAGAAAACAGAGACAAGATATTCTAGAGCATAGCATCAAAAAAGGAAACTAAAAAATGCAGTTCTCAGGATTTAATTACAAAGGATCTTTATGAAGACAGAAAGGGAAGGCTAAGTAAGAAACCCTCATGACTCTGACAGCATGTCAGTGAGCCTGGATTTAAAGAGAGAAGAGGTGTGAAGGGCACTCAGGATCTAGGGCAAATATGGAACAACAAAAAAGAGACTGTACCAACAGTGTAAACAAGGCAGGGTGAGGCTTTCACAGAGAAATGATGCTCCACCAAATAGTATGAAGGTAAGTTACCTGCCTAAGGTCACATAGACACAGGTAAGTGGCAGAGCCGAGACTTGAGCCCAGGTCCACACTACACTGCCATCATACTGCTCCTCACACCAGTCAATCAGCAAGTTCCCTGGTGGTGTGACCTCTTCTCTTGTTCAGGCTCTCAGCTAGATCATTTCAGTTTTTCCCAAAACATCTCTGCTCCTTATCTTGCTCTGTTGAAATCTACTCTCCAGGATTCTCGTAGACAAGAGCCATCTTCCTAAAATCTGACCATGTCATTCATTCTTCTTCCAAAAACTCTTTCAGGGTTTTCCAGTCACTCTTGAAATGACGTGCCTGGCTGTCCTTGATTTGATCCCCACAGTCCCTGGAGCCTCACCTCATGATGCTCTCTGCCTCCACCATTAGGGGAAACACCAATACTGACCATGTAAAGGGACTTCACGCTCCTTCATGTTTCCTGGCCTTTGTTCGCATTGCTTCCTCAGTCAGGAATACCCTGTCCCCCACCTCCCACAGCAACATCCTTCAGAACTTAGCACAGCTACCTCTCAGCCCCAGGGTACCTTCTCTGGCCCCCAGCCTCAGCAAGGCCCTGCTCTGAGTTGCCATGGTACCTGTACCTCTCACTGCACTTACATTGTATAAAGTCTTCCTCAGCTATTTATGAGCCTTTCCCCTTCACTAGATTTTGAGCTGCTTAGGACAGGGAACATTTTTTTTTTTCTCGTCAACATCTATACAAACACACTGTTCCTTAAGAAATATCTGTTGAACTCTACATCAAGTCTAAATCCTCATGTGGCCTATTATTTGATCATCAAAATCCCCCCAAAGTTATCCTTCTCCCACCCCTTCCCCATGGGATGCACCCTTCACCTCTGGGCTAACTAGTCTCCTCACTGTCTCATGTGCACACCTTTTCATTTCTAAGGTCCCCTTTTCCTAAAATGCCCCCTATTGCTCCTAATGGAAACGCTACCTCTCCTTCCTCACCCAGGTCAAGAATGAACTTCTGTTCTAAGCCCTGGTGGCACGAGTCCTCTCTGTTCCTCCCTGCTCATCAAGCCACTAAGCACATGCCCAGTGGAAGCTCTCTGGGCACAGGCCTGGCTTCACAACTGCTGGACTTCACCCCTGGCAGTGGGCCGGCTTGTTGGTCACAGGTACCCAATGTCAGTGAACTTTCTTTCATGCTTCAATGCTTTCAGTGCTTTCAATGTCAGTGAAGTAATCCTTAATGCTTCAGACCGGGGGTGTAGCCCTGGCTGCAGTTTTTTGGAAGCAGGCTAGGAGAAAGATGGTTGTAAGACTCACTACTTAGCATGTAGATATTCATTTAATTTCCAGCTTTCACTTATGCTTTCTGATGTACCTAATGTCCCTAGTCTATTTCAGGCATAGTTTTCCTAAAGAGTAAACCCATGCTTTCCTTTGAAGGTAAAGAAAGGAATGCAGACATACATCTGCTCCTTATCAATTCTTTCAATAAATGCCCCTCTTTTCAATGTTTTTTTCTTGCTGTAACCTTCTAAGGTAACAGCTACCTCTAGTTTGTAAGCCTTTCTGGTGTTCTCTGGAGTGAGCAGGCTTCCTGGTCTTTATTCTCCTCAGCAAGATGCTTAGTTGCAAGTTCTGCATTAAATTACAAGATGGAATCTGTATTTACTTTTTTAAAATTTATTTTTCACCTTCCTTCAAAATATCAGTTGATGAAAGCAGAAACTCTGGTTTGTTCACTGCAAAGAACACTGGTAGCACTATCTGATATATATGTATATGGGTGTGTGTGTGTATATATATATGCGCAAGTTTCTCAATATATACCTTGACTGTTGAAATAGTGTCTCTCTCTCACTTTCCTTATGAGTTTATAATTGTTTTACTTGCATGCCATCATTTTAGTGGATTTCAGGAGTGATCCAAGATGAGTGCACATCTTCAACCTACTGGGTTTAACGAGAAGCCTACTCTTCGTTGTCTTGTTGTTGTTGTTTATATCCTCTTTCCACCAAAATCCAGTGTGACTTTGTTGACACTTCAGTCAGATTATATCATTTCTGTGCTCAGCTCTCCACAGTGGTTTCCCAATGCGCTCTGAGTAATATCCGAAATCCTCAAAATGCTTGCCCAGTCCTGCAGTCTGGTTCCTACTATCTCCCACCCACTACCTCTTTAATCTCATCTTCCACTTTCACACTCTCCCTCTGCTCTCACTGCTTAGCCTCCTTGCTCTTCCCAGGACACACAAAGCAGCTTCTCATCACAGGGCTTTTGTTCTCTCTGTTTCCTCTACTTGAAATGCCCTTCCCCAAGGGAGCTACATTACAAACTCCTTCCACTTCTTTGAGCATTTCATAAAATATCTCCTTTTAAGTGAGCCTATATTGACCACTCTATTTAAGATAGCAACCACCAACGGTCCCTCCTTCTTTCTTCCAATACTTGCTTTATTATTGTCCATAGCACATATGACAATCTGACATTTTACGTAATCAATTTTTTATTTAATTTATTTTCTGCCTTTGCTCAGAAAATGTTAATAAAGACAGAGATTCTATTTTGTTCACTGATAAGAATACTGCCTAAAACATAGCAAGTGTGCAATAAATACTTATAGCATGGATGAATGAAAACTAGAATGAATGAACAACTCCATTCCCCTAAGAATTTGAGTTAAGATATTACAGGGTAACACTGACCAAGGTGTACTAGCAAGTAGAGACCCCAATGAGAGGTGAGGAGAATTCACCAGGAGGGAGGAATAAGTCCAGGCTGGTGATACAGGATTAACATAAGGCCCTAAGGTTTTATGAAAAAAGCTGATTCCAGCACCATGTGTGGTAGGTCTGGAAACCTCCCCAAATCAGCTATCTAGCTTTCTTGGCATGGTGCCATAACATGAAGACATTGTCCCACTATGAACTATGAACATGACCAGAGCCTTCAAAATCAAGCATGGGCAAGACCACAGGCTGAATCATACCTGGGTCAACAAGAGTTTGGCCACATAATAGATGCCTGCACATGAGACCATTCAGAACCAGTGTTCAGCAATGTAGGCACTTGTTGTGGGGCTTGTGGACTGACAAAGCTTGATAATTTTCTTTCTGCTTGGCCTGCAGGAATTTAAATGGCCTTTAAACCAAACAGGCCCTCGGGATTCTAGAACAATTATAAGGGACAGTGAGAATGGAGAACAGGGCATTGTGGATGGAGTATCAAAAGATCAAAAGTGAACTTCCTGATACTTGGGTGCTACATTTAGAAAATAATAATATCTGGGTGATTAATTTAGGAAATAAAAGCTATTTGGCCTATTTCTATGAAGCCGGTGAAACAGACCACACTGGCTAAAGCAGTAAGTGTTTAATGGAATAGTGATGAGTATCACCCATCTTTTAGACTTACTCTGATAATTTGTTATAAAGCACCTGGCAGTGTCCAGAACACAGAAGTGCTCAAAAAATGCGGTACTGGTACTATTATAAGTAGTAAAGGATCAAAACATGTTAGTTGTATTTGAATGTCCACATGCAAAAATTAGGTCAGTATAATTTTCTCAGTTTACTCTTCATGGGAAAATTAAAAATGTAGACATCTTCCATCTAGGCACTGAGGCTGAGTCACTAGAGTTATATAGGGAGAAAGGTTACATCAGCTTCAAGGAAATTAATGTTCATCACTTAATTGCTCTGCCATGAACAATCATATAGGCTTTTATCTCAGTGACTTTTTAACTATACTTCTCTCATTTTGAATTCAATTCCCTCTTTAGTAGAAAGAAAGTAATGGCTACCTCACAAGCATTTTATGAAGAGCCAACGAAATCACATTTTTCAGCAACACACAAGTGGAAGGTTTTGTTAGCATTATCGTCATTGCTGCCCATTCCCTTCAGAGCACACATTTGCTTTATGCTTCAAAATCAAATAATCATGGGACTCTTTTCATGGTCCATGAAACAATGCGTCCGGAAGTCTCCAAGGGGCCAGGTTAAGCCAGACGTCTATGCTTCCCTTCTGACTCCGCGGACCCTCTGTCATGTACTGTATGGGAACAACTGACATGAATGTTCCGTTCATAAGGTCCTGGAAGGATTTGATGTAAAAGACAGCGCATGATGAAATAATGACATTTTTACTTATTTTATTTTACTTATCCTTGGAATTCCTGGGAGGCATCACCAAATCTGAATTGATTGAACAATGCAAAAGACCATGCTCACAGTGCAACCACCATTTCCACAGAGCGTTACTCAGCAGAATATCAACAAAACTGTTATATATTATATACATATATAATTCAGTGGGATGAACACTAAGGTCATTATAGATAATTCAAAACTCAATTGATCATGAGCCCTTTGAGGTTGGGATTTTATGATAGATCTATATGAGTTTTTGTCTGTTTGCTTTTTATCTTATTATTATTTTTTAAAGAATTCTTAAAGAGTTTCTTGCTCTTGCCCTCAAGGTAGAGTTGCCAGATTTGACAAGTAAAAATACAGGACACACAGTTAAATCTGAATTTCAGAAAAACAATAATTTTTTAGTGTTTTTGAAGAGTCAATCACTGAATTTTGTTTTTATCCAAAGCAAATATTTCTCTATAGTTGTTTTGGGGAAACAGAAATGACATAATTTAAGGCAGCAGCAAACCTACATTTTCTATATAGATTTTTTTTTCCTTAATATATTCTGCAATTAGAAGGAGCTGAATATTTTTAAATATGAGAGTTATATAATGAGAACTTCACTTTAGGACGAGAGTCCAAGCACATACAATAGATAGGGATTAGCAAAACCAGTTAAGATCTTGTTGTTCAGGGAAGGAGAGACATATGAAACTCAGAGACAGAAATACAAGTAGAAAAGAAAGTAACAGTCTGTGAGAGGTGTTAGAGTAGCGAGTCTACATACCCAGGCATTAATTAAATGAGGAGGAAAAGAGAAGATTAAATGTCAAATGTAATTCTAGAGTTCTAAGTCTAGAAGAATATAAGTCTTACTCAAGGAAAATGGGGAAATCAGGAGAAAAGGCTGATTTGGAGGACAAAGATTATAAAATAACTTTAGGACTTATAGAATTATAAATGTTCTATTAATTGGGCATATCTGAAACAAAGTTTTCTAAGTCTGCATGGGAATTTAGAATGCATTAAAGTCACCTTCCAATAAAAGTAGAAAATAGATGCACACACACACAGCTTTTATCACAAAGGAAAAAATTATATTATCTTCCTGGCATGAGAAGTCCTGATTATAATTTTACCCATTTAATTAATCTTCCTTCCAAGAAAAGAAAAGCAACCATCAATATTGTTTAATTGGCTTAATCTAACTAATATTTATTAAGCATTGTCTTGAGGTCCTGCACTGTTCCACATGCTGAGGGTACAGAGAGGCAGATTGACAGGGCTCTTGCCCCCACAGAGAATGGTAGGTGACCAAAGACAAGAGTAGATGCATAAATACAGTACATCATTCCAGGGGAGATGAGCACTAAGAAGAAAAATAAAGCAGGATAAGTATTAGAGAATATTGGGGTTTCTAGGACTCTGTCTCAGGGGACATTAAGGGAGCTCTCTCTGATGAGGTAACATTTGAACAAGGACCTGGATAAAATGAATGAACCTGGTGGAAAAGCAGCCCAGATAGAAGCAGCAGCAGCAAAGTCCCTGAGGCCAACAGGTAGAGAATATTATTTATTATAATTCTTCTTCCCTCTCCACCCTTGCCGTGGCTTCACTCTGGGCAGAGATTATTCCTCTCACCAAATTTAGGCTTGACTGTGACTTTTGCTTTTGGCCCAGTGGAATGGGAGTGGATGTAATAAAATCATGTCTGTCCAGAAGTTTCAAATGTTCTTGTGTGGTATAGCTTGGTCTCTAGTGTTCCTGCCTTCCATCATCAAAAGAACATACCCTGGGTGGTCACCACTCTCAAAATGAGAGACCCACAGGATACATGTGAACTTGACCTGCAGCCTGAAGCAGAGCTACCCCCAACCAACCTACAAAGCCATGAGTGAGACAAATGTTTTCATTTTAAGCCACTAAAAAGTGGGGAGGTGGGAGGATCACACAGCATTATTACAGCAGAAACGTGACTGATACAATAGAAATGAGCTTGAATGTTAGTGGAATTAGAAAAGGCTAGAATGCCTAGAGCAGACTTCATGACAGGAAGAGGATACTTAGACACAAGTTCAAAGAGGGAAGACGTGAGACTCACGAATCACTCAAATTCATATTTGAAGGTTGAGCTGGCAGGAATTGCTGGTGTTAGGAAGGTGAGGTTGCAGATCAAGAGACATGGAAGACAATTACCTAGAGTTGGGCCTGAACAACTCCCTAGAGTATTTCCAGCACTGTTACTTTCTCTGAAACAAAACATAAGATCTGCTCCTCACATATTGAAATCATATAAATAACACATGAATTTTAAATCAAAACATCCTTTGCTTTAGGACAAAATAAATTGAAATCTTATAGTAAATATTGAAAATTTCAAGGAACATGTTACATAAGAAGTGGCACTGTTCATACATGTAGTTCACACATAGATTTGTCTAGCTATATTTACACACACAGACACACACACGATTTGAACCATGATTTATAGTTACCTTGAAGAGTACAGGCACTCTGAGTTCTGTGTTGAGTTACTAGTGACTAATTTGAATTAGAATGTTAATAGCAGAAACTGAAATGAAGGGACAGTGGGAAAGACATTACCTAGAATTCGCTAATGTAGACATATGAGTAAGATCTTAAGCATGGCTTTACGGTTTTTAGTAAGGATGGCTGAAAAAAGATGCACTGTAAGGAAAAGAGAAAGAAGCCAGCGTGGGGAGGTAGGTAATGTTGGGGTTTAGAAGTGTCATGTTCAAGATGACAGCATAATATTCTGTGGAAATGAGCCGCGGTTCCTAGAGATAAAGGACTGGAATAATAATAATGTCACCAGCTAACAGTTTCTGAGCCTTTACTAGTTGCTTGGCAATATGTAAGCTCTTTACATGTATTATCTTGTTTGACTCGTATAAAACCCTGAAAAACCAGATCTCAGTGAGGAAACTCTGGCTGGGAAACTTACACTTCACAACTGGCAGAGCTAGGCTAATGGAGGCAGCCAACCGAATTCCAGAGCAGATACTGTTACGGAGGCCAGAGGGAGGGACAGGTATAGGAAGCTTTATGAATTAAATATGCAACTGGCCTCTCCTTTAGTCACACTTAGACACTTAGACTGGTTTTCATTAGCACTGCTACAGGGTATCTGGCTCCAGTTTTTCCTTCTTCTCCATCCAGGCTTTTAGATTTCTGGAGAAGTCTCATTTTTATTCCTCCCCCTCAATGCTTAGCACCCAATTGGATATACTCATTGATTTATTCATTTATTTATCCACACAACAATTTTTTATCAGGCACCACCAATGTACCAGACAATGTGCTAGGAGTAGGGACAGATCCAAAGGACAACCTAGGCTCTTCACCCTTGAGGAGACATACTCCAGTAGAAAAGAGGGAGATGTATGCTTGTCATCACAGTGCAGTGTGATGACAGCTGCAATACAAATGAAGCACTGTGACCTTCATGAGGTACTCAGAAAAGCAAGAGATGCTTTTGTTCTCTTTGCCGATATAAGAAAAGTGTATTAATTTCTGAGGACTGACATAAAATTACTACAAACTGGGTGGCTTAAAACAACAGAAATCTATTCTTTCACAGTTCAGGTGGCCATAAGTCTGAAATCAAGGTGTCAGCAGGGCCTCCAATGGCTCTAATTGCAAATCCTTCCTTGCTTCTTCCATCTTATAGAAGCTCCTGGAGTGCCTTAGCTTGTGGCAGCATAACTCCAATCTCTTCCTTCATCTTCATATAGCCTTCCTCTCTACATGCACATCTCTGTCCTCTAAGGAGAGGACATCTTACTAGGACATCAGTCATTGGATTCGGGGCTCACCCTAAATCCAGGATGATTTCTTCTCCAGAGCTTTAATTATAACTGCAAAGACTCTGTTTCTAAATAAGGTCACATTCTCAGGTTCTAAGGTTAACATCCTGAGAAAAATGAGTTGTCTTTCTAGTCAAGAACAACTCTGGTTGCAAATGGCAGAAACCCAGCATGAGCTAAACTGGACAAAGGGGAAAATTGGGGCTTGCATAAGCCAAAAGAGCAGTAGTGTGAAGCAGAACCCCGAAGCTGCCAGCTTGTTTCTCTCCTTGTTACTCATTCATTCTGGTATACCTCTGTCAGCTTCATTCTTCACACCTATAGAATGGCCTCCCCATAAGGCCAGAGACAGGACCACTGACGGCACCAGCACTCATGTCCTTATATCTTCATGGTCAGAAAAGAAAGAGGCATGTTGCCCAGCTCCAGAACAGAAAATCCCAGGGAAGAACTGATTGTGTTGGTTTTTCTCAGAAAAAGCAAGCTCTGCTATATGAATCCTAAAAAAAGAAAAAATATGTTCTTCTCGGATGGCCAAAAAGGACTAGAAAAGGCTGAGGGCACTGTCAATCCAAAGAGTCAAACAGAAATTGTATGTCTTGGAATTGCTGATAACTATTTGTAAAAATGACTGTCTTCTTCTGATAAAGTAACAATTTAATACTTTTTAAAGCACTAATAAAAAACAAAGGGAAGAATTTCTTTAACTCATGGGAAAAGATAAGATAGTCATACATCTTGAAGAAAAGGGTGGAGAAGAACCTCTGGTAGGTAAAGGTTATGACAAGGATTTCTATTTTACCTTTTACACAGGATCTGAATAATACAGGGATTGCCAAACATTTATTATAATGGGCCAGTTAGTAAATATTTTAGGCCTTGCAACCAAGAGGCAAAATTAAGAATATTATATCAATGCTCATACAACCATTTAGCATATAATTATTTAAAGCTGTAAAAAAAAATTCTTAGCTCCCAGGTCACATTGTTGCAGAAATATCCGACCAGTGAGAAACCAAGCACCATTCAGAGAGTTGGAGAACTCAGGTTTAGTATGTCAGCAGTCCAGAAGAGCTAGCACTTTGAAGATCTGGGCTCCGAGCTCAGATGCAACCTTGCTTTACTAGGGCTTATCCTCACAGTAACAATTGACATGGGCCAATTGGTTAATTTGTCATGGGCCAATGTGGTTACAGACTGCGGGAGTTGCTATGGGTTACAGGCAGTCACAGAGCGCAAGATTTTCAGATAGGAACACAGGCAACACATCTGTTATCTAGACAGAACAAGCAAAAGGGAGGATGAGTCTTTAGTTAATTCTGAGGTCACCCTGCCCTTCGGCCTAAGTGGCAAGCATATCTTCAGAAGTAGAACAAATTGCTGATTATATAAGGTTAGCCTTTTGAGTGGAAAATTGTTCTTCAACATAAACACAAGTGACAATTCGAAATTGCTCTTCATGTTATAGCTTGCAAAGCCTTGCTATAAGCATGCAGGCAACAGACCTTCAAAGTCTACTGTATAAGCTTAATCTTGGTTTTCTTCAAACTCATAATTGAATATTTTTAGAGATAATAGCAGCCACCTAGTTTGATTTTTCCATTTCCCATAATAAAATGGCCCATGGCTATGAAGCAACTTGCTCACACTCCTTTAATTCTGGTCTGTATTAGAATCCAAACAATAACCCTGTTCTTTCAACTCCTAATTTGGGACCTTTTCCACTACAGCAAGGTGCATCGTACAGATTCATTATTTTCAATAACCAAAACAAACCACTCAATTTAAATATACACACATCTCTGCCTAAGCTGTGCCTGATCACATAGTTGGTCCCAATTCTAAGACTGATGGGAATGAATTGAC
This sequence comes from Eidolon dupreanum, assembly GCA_028627145.1. Classification (NCBI taxonomy): domain Eukaryota; kingdom Metazoa; phylum Chordata; class Mammalia; order Chiroptera; family Pteropodidae; genus Eidolon; species Eidolon dupreanum. Next base: position 44,484,548 of record CM053513.1, read on the forward strand.
AAACTTGAGCAAAGAAATGTGACATCTATGGGGAGGAGGCTGTTCTGTTTTGAAGGGCACTTTGCTAAATCTCCAAAACATTGAGTGCTACAGCCTAGGCAACATAACCATGAACAATGAAAACAATTAACATTTTTGAACAATTACTCTGAGCTTAGCCCTTTTCTTAGATTTTATAAGCATTCATTTATTAAAGATTCTAACAAGGTAAGTAAAAACTTCTTTGTAGGTTCATTGTTGTTGATTTTTTTTTTCTGCACATCATCAGGAGACACATACAGGTTGAACATGTTAATACACACTGCATGACCCAGTTCGTTTGTCATTATTAAAGCTGGTTTTTAAAGCTCAGAATTTATGACTTTAACATGCCACTGTAAATTAAAACAGGGTGGGTGTTCAGTATAGCTCACAGAAATGACGTCCCACCCATGAAGCACAAATTCTCAAAGGTGGAAAGCAGCCAGCATAACATGTAAAACTTTATGTATGATAACTTCTTGTGTTCCTTGGCATTCGACACATTTTTTTCACAACACAGACACCTCCCCCACCCTCTTTAGTGGGTAATTCACCCTCATCTGTTGTGAATTTTCACAGCATTTCATCAAGATCCCGTACCTGGTACCAGAGATGCTTACAGTGAGACCACCATGGAAACAGAAAACATCGCTAAACTGATTTTGAAAATTAGAGCCTGATAATTGCCAGAAAGCAGAAGAACTGAAAAAGTTTATTTTAAACAATGAATATAGGAAAGGCCAGTTTAAAGTGTCTAAAGAAACAGACAAAAGTATTCCAATGACAATAAAAGAAGCACACAACTTCCTTATGTCAGAGACCTAAACGCCTCTCCAGCCTTAGCCTTCAATCAATTCAAACTACTTTCTATTCTCCTTACTTCCCTTATGATTTCCAGCCTTTGTCCCTTAACTCAAGCTACACTCAGTACCTAAAACTCCCTTCCCCTGTCCTGATATCTGTCAGCGGTTCTCATTTTTTTTTTCCATACAGAGACAACTAACTTCAACTCACTCCATGTGGATAACGACGAATCACGTTAGCAGTGTGAAGCGATAGAGGCAAAGAACCATGAGCCATTTGAAAAAGTATCTCAGATTAAGGGAAGGGGCATGCAAGCTCCCAGCTGAGACTCATTAGTCTACGTCATCGGTTCTCCATGCCAGCTCCACAACAAGATAAGTTGGTAAGTGTTTTTTAGAAATCTGGTGCCCAGGCCCAACACTAGATCAACTGAATCAGAATCTCTGGAGCACTGTTAAGTTTTAAAAGCTCCAGTTTTGAGAAATACTGGCCTAAATTCTAAATTCTACCCCATCCCCCAATGACTTTCTTAAATCCCTGGTGGAACATCAGTGAATACTGCCCTGAAGCCCTCGGGCAGATGTGTTTTAGAACTCAGAATTTTGGGGGGATATCCAGTGTGTGTGTGTGTGTGTGTGTGTGTGTGTGTGTGTGTGTGTGCATGCATGCGCATGTATGTGTGTTGTGTAAATATGTAACACCCTCAGAAGAGTCTGGGCAAACGCCCAGACTAATCGAACACGCTGACGTTCTGCAGTGAAACAAACATCCATACTAAGTGATATAAATACACTATAAATAGCCTTATTTCAGTCAAAGTCAGATTTTGTTCCCAAACAAGTTAAGAAACATTTTTCCGTCTTCAGAGTTTTGAGATTTTTGAATCATGGAACCGTGGGCCGAAGTTAATCAAGTAGCTTCCTTTCCGGAAACACAGACATTAATCACAAAGGTAAATAAGACTTGGCCACTCCCTTGACAAGTTTACAATCTAACCGGAGGAGCAGGGTAAGAGGGAGGTAAACAACCAATTACAGTGATCGGGTCAACTTTTCTCAAACCATGCTTAGTACAATGGTTCTCAATCCTGGCTGCACGTAAAAATCACCCAGGAATTTAGAAAACTATCGTCACGACCACATTATCATTCCGCAAATAATTAAATTGAAATTGAGGCCATCTAAATATTTTAAGAACGAATAGTGAATTTTAAAACAATTATGAAGAAGAAAACATCATCAGAAGAAAGCAAGCTTTAATGCTAAATATAAGTAAAAGTGGTTTTAAAATGTGTGCACTTGAGACAGCTTGGAAAAGATCCAGGATGTAGGAAGAGGCTATGAGAACTATGGAGCAGTGACGAGGTGTAATTCAAAGGGAGAAATCTGGGTTTTTTAAAATATATATGTGTGTGTATATATATACATATGTATATATGTATAATTTATTATATTATATATTATATTATAAATTTTATGTACATATAAATATGTAAAAATGTAAATACATAAATATGTAAAATATGTGAATATATGTAGATGTACATATGATGTACTTTTCTTTCAACCAATGCTTCTCTGTTAGGTTGGGGAAATGGACTGGTAGCCAAAGAGTTTGAAAGAAGCTTCTCAGCTTATTCTCCTCTCTCCCCCTGGTCCCAACACCAATGAAGACAACTTCTCTAAATCTGCTTCAGTGTGCTAATTCATTACATATCAATTTATTACAGCTCATCAATTTTTTGAGCTGTAACTTGACTCTTTTGTTATGGATTAGATTTTCACATATTTATGCCTATCTTCCTAACTGGATTATAAAATAGAAAACAAAGATTATTTCTTATAATTCTTTACATTTTCCCACAATACCTACTACTATGCCTTACATAATTCAGATTTTCAGTAATTTGATTTTGTTTTGCACCCAAACCATGTAATTCCACGGAGGCTGACAAAACTGGAAACAATATAAAGGAAAGAAAGTAAGAAACAAATGAATGATTGTTTTTCCTGGTCTAAAATTATAAATGTTCACCCTTGACCTAAAAAGTGGAACAGGAAATGTAAACCTAAAGGTAAACAGGAGTACTATCAATCAGTGAGCAAAAGAGAAGGCTAACAGGTAGATGGATGAGTTTTTCAAATGCTCATTCTAAATCCAGGTGACCTATGTTATTCAGTGATTGCAAAAGTAACTGCATAAACAACCTCAAACAATGAAGGAGAAACTTTAAGTTGCTAACAGAAAGCCTTAGACTAGCTATTAACAGATAGGGAAAGCCACCGTCAGTTCAGCAAAGCAGAAATGTAAGTACATCCTGATATCAATGAAATGACAGTTCAAAAGAGTTGGCACAAGCAAGCCGAGCCTCCATTCTTTTTTCTAGATCACATGAAAGCACCTGGCACAGTGAGAAACATGTTAGGTGTGCTCTGTGATGTTTGGGTATCAGCACGTAAAAAATTTAGATCATGGCACAACATGAGTAACAGTATCTCTGGAGAAAGGCCTAGAAGAGACCAAGGAATCAGTTAGAGCCTAATCAGAGGAGATCACTAGAAAAAAATTATATATGTATATATAATATATAATTATATATATTCCATATTTACAGCCCTCCCAAACACACACACACACACACACACACACACACACACACACACACACACACACACAGATTTGTTACAGTAGTTTAACCTGGCAGTCAGTATGGAAAGTGGATGTAAGGTGCACAGGAGCAAAAAACAAGCTGAAATCCACAAGCACAAGTTGGATAGACTGAAACTCTTTTGTCTCTGACCTTTGTGCAAAGATGTCCTACAGAAACCAGAGCCCTTTGTCACAAATTTAAACACACATACCTAGCCCAGGAGTCTGAGAAGCCATCAGCTGATGCAGAGAGGTGGGGATAAAGCAGTTACAGGCCCAGCTGCTGCCCAGGGATGTGAATGAGCAGATCAGCAACACAGACTGTGAGCCACAGGATGACTGCTGCTTTCTTAAGCCCTCCCCACCCCCACATTTCACATAAGAATCTCTCTTGTGGCACCCCTAAGCAGAAGCAGAAAGGAAAATAAATTCTGGGAAATATAGTTCAGCCTGGTCAAGTTGACACGTTACAAAGTCACCAAAAAGTCTTTACATTGTTTAAATTGGGGAGTTGGAGGTAGGACAAGGAGAAGATATTTTATTTAAAATGATTTAAAAAATTTTTTTAAAGCAATCAAATCTAAACCGTTAAACTATGTCTGTCACACCAGCGAGAAATCAATAATTTATTTTTAAAGCTGTCATGGACACATAATATTCAAGCCAGTGTTTTAGATAAACAGTCAAAAAACAGAAAAGATATAAAAGCTGGATATTTGAAACTATCTGAAGGAGCAAGTGAATTTCCTCAACCAAGGGGTTAATATAATCCATACACTTTACAATTTTCTATATTCTTACATACTCAAAAATGGGGTTCTGTGCATCTTCCGCTGATGCAAAAGTTCTAAAGTTTAATGAATGACATTTATTTTTCCTTAATTCACCACAAAGACTTTGTATATAGCAAACAGTTCATCATATTTTCACATGATTTCTTTCTAACTAATTCTGCTTTTTCATGAACTGCCTAAAATAAATGGGAATGAAAAATAACACTCATCAAAAAAAAAGACCATATGTCTCCACCAGCCATTTTTTAAATAAAATATCAGCCTTTTTTTGAAACTTGAAACAAAATATTGGCACTTCTAGAAGGCTTCTCTAAGTTGTGACCTTGATAATGGTGTTGGTATTGTTTTTATGCAGCACAAATGAATATTCAGACTGCATTAAGGTGGGGCAGTAGAAAATATAGATCCAATAATGACAGGTTATTGTATCCTTAGCAATCAGAAGTGTCATATATTTGTATAGCACTGGCACATTAGCTGAAGAACTTTGAAAATCTGGTTTCCAAAGCCATGGATCAACACAAGTGTTGGCCTTTACCAAAGTTATAAATGTTGATCTAATCCTTTAAACTTGAACCCCTCCACCCTATGGCTGATGGCCAATGAAATCAGGCCACAGGCCCTCTGTTTATGAAGCCTCAACCTCGTAATAAGCAATGAAGTTTTAAAATACATTCTCTAACTTCACCCACATGGCAAATCAATGAGGTAATTATGATCCCTGTCTTACTAATGAAGAGAGGGGTTGAGTAACTGGACCAAGACCTACCTGATTCCAAAGCACATGTGTAACCACTATCATATTCCACCTTCATCCAGCTCAATTCATGATCATACCCTAGGACCTTCCTTGCCTTAATAACAGCCATATTTATGGAGCACTGACCTATAACAGATGTTGGTCTAAATAGTTTATGGCATTATAATCATTTAATCCTCGTGGTTGTCCAATGAGATAAAGACCGCTGGTATCAGCATTATATACAAAGGGAAAGTAAACCTCAACGAGGTTCCTTTGGTGAGAAAAGGAGAAAGGACTTGAACACGATAGTGATAAGAGGGGAAAGAACTGAACCCTGAAGTTGGTTCAAATCCTAATAGTGCCACCTTCTATATTTTTATTTCAAGTTAAAATAAAACACCCCAAGCCCATGAACTTCAAGCTACTTTATTTCTATCCTTGATTTCATCACTTTATATTGCCTCACTCTCTTGGCTCTCTCCATTTTGGCAGTCTGCTCTTACCTTTGCCTTATCAAATGTGGTTTTTCTTGCTTGACCCATCACACACTCCAAGAAATTTGACTGTCAGCCTCCAGCTGTAAGACATTCCCAATGACCTTGCGCAATACATTCCACTTTAGAATCCAAGGACCCTAAGCCTGAATAAAGGAATCAGGGCATAGGCCAGACCAAACTTCTCTCTGTATTCCTCCCACAGGTGCCAATATGCTGCCCCTTATCATTATAGGTTCCCACTTGAAAGTGTCACCAAGGCCTGTTCCCACTAATTAGTACTTGCTAGTCAATTTCCTCTGGTTGTCAAAACAAACAGGACAAACAGAGACTCATGGACATGGAAGATAGACTAGTGGTTACCAGAGGGTGGGGACGGGGGAGAGGGGAGGTAGATGGGGTAAAAGGGATCAAATATGAGGTGACTGAAAGAAATCTAATTATGAGAGGTGAAATTAAAAATAAATAAATTAATTAAAATAAAATAAATAAAATAATCACTGGAAAAAATTATTTGCCCATAAAAAATAAAAAAAATAAAATCCAAACTATCCATATTTTTTTTTTAATTCCTCTGGTTTTCAGTTCAAACAGACTCATCTTTGTTTACAAAGTCATGCTCCCTGAGAAAGCCAGCCAAAATACCAATGTGAGTTGCTGAACTACTGGGCATTAAAGGGCTAAAGCAAAGTTTTCTATAAAATATTTTAATACTGTTAATCTATTGACAAAACACCAAAAGGAGCTTATAAAATAAAATTCACACTAAGATTAAAAAGGCTAGCAAAATCGTCAAAGATATTCATTATTTGAATCCTCAAAAATATAAGTAAAATTAGTT
>CM053513.1:44491392-44546705 GCA_028627145.1 Eidolon dupreanum
CCCACCATATCATAAAGATCTTTAAAACAGAACTTGACCTTGTGTTATATTCCCTAAAGGATGTATGTAAAGAGAATCATATCTCCTAGTGAATGTTATTTTAACAATGTTCTACTTAGATAAAAGAAAATAGCACCAGCGCATAAAACAACCATTGAGTATTTATTGAATTCCTCAAACATGACCAGCATAAGAACAACTCAATAACTAAAAAAAATTTAATATTCATTAACCATGGTCTGCTGTGTACATTCACTTTGAAAGTCTGGTAAAGTAATAGTCAAATGAAGAATTAAGTCTGTGCACATTTACTTAAGAAACACACACAGGTTAAAGTACACCAGTCAGGTTTCATTTCTATTTCTTTACAAATGACTAAGCAGCAACACTGGCTATGCCCCAGCCAGGAACTTCACAAAATTAATGCAGTGAAAGATCTATAAGGATATGTTATTTCCAGCTAGAGCTGGAGAATAAGTTGAATTCCTATGTCAATCTAACAGCCGTGATGGTAATACCTTTAAGTGTGAAAATCATAAACTACTCCTGTAACAGCCATTGAATTTTGTTGACCAAATAGCTAAATGAAAAAAAAAGTTATCCATCTCATTAAGAGAACTGAAAAGTGTTGATTGAGCCAGCTGGGAGCTCTGAAAAGGATTTTCTTCTTTTTGGAGTTGCCACCTGGTACTCTTAGGGTAGACAAAAGTGACATGTTACCTTGTATGTAGAAATCATGTCCAAAATTATTAAGCAAACAAAAGTGAAATATAAAGTCCCACAAGAGGAACACCTAGGTTTGGCTAGCCACGCAGCTGCTCCCAGGACCCAAGGGTGGCTGCTCCTGGCTCCATTTAAGAAAATCCGTGAGATCTCTTCAAACTCGTTTTTCTGGGCTAATCATCCAGTGAAGTAAGCAGTCTATTTATGCCTTTTCATTGTATGAAGAAAAATCTCAAAGCTATGTCTTAAAAATGTTTTTAGAAATGGATTGTATCCAATTATAAAATAAGAGCTCTGGTTATTGCACACACACAATTTACAGTGAAATGACTTGCATTTTCTTCAGCATCTCCGGCAAATTCTCAAACAATTCTCAAAAACAAAATATAAGCCCTAGAATGAATTAATGAATCTTTAGGGTCATGCAAGAAATAACATGCTTTTTGTCTCAGCCACAAGACTTGTTAAGAAACTTGAGTGGCAGCCACATGCTGGAGCTGCCTGGATTATTCCTGATCTCAACAGTGAAGCTATTGTTCACAACCTTTTACATCAGTGTTCCATAGAAGCATATTTACTTAACAAAGTTTCAGGAGAGAAATCCTAAAGGACTTGTTACTCTGAAAAAAGTTGGTGCTGATACTGTACTATGCAGGTAACCACATATATAAAATATTTACTATGTTTTTTTTCTTTCTGGTTCCAAAATTATTACATGTTCATGCCTTCAAAAGGAAAAAATGTACAGAAAACTAAAACCAGAATCATGAGGTTTTACTTGTTTTTTTTTAATTGATTTTTTTCACTTTGTAATATATCAAACATTTTCCCATGTCATTAAGTGTTCCTCCAAAGTATGAGTACACAGTCTAATAGGATGGTCTAATTTTAACAATCTTTATTTTTGAACATTTGGATTAGTTCCAAATTTGCTATTATAAATTAGACCTTAAGGAACATGTTTATACATAAATCTGTCTGCATGCATTTCTTTGAGATACATTTTTAAAAGTGGTAGTGCTAGGTCAAAATATTTTAAGTATTTTTAAAGACTTTGATATGCGTAGTCAAATTTAAACAGCCAATCTGATTTATGTACAACAGAAAATGAAAATAAATAATTCCATGGAGTATTTACTGGCAAGAGCTTAGCACAAAATGGCCACGCCTATGCTTTGACAGAATTCTCCATTGCGAGGGCAATCGGTTGATCTTCATGACCACCAGATGTCAGTCTAAAACAGAGCAAACTGAACTAGACATAGATGGAGAAAGCGAAATCCACTCAGCCTCATATACTCTGTTACTCTGTTTTCCTTAGGTTACTAAGGAGGTTGGGCCTTATCAAATACACACACACACACACACACACACACACACACACACACACACACACACAAATGAATATTATCATTAAATCAAGCACAAGGACATTGGAGGATCAGTTGTCTTTCAATGAACCTCAGGTTTAGGGCCACTAATCTGTTTTGCTTTATATTTTCCTAAAAGCTTCACACACTAGCCTCACAGATGAATCTTTTCAATATCAAAGTATTGGTTTCCCCAAACATTTTATGCCAATGCATGTACTTATTCAACTAGCTCGCAATGAGGCAAAGTCTCCTGGGATAAAATGAAATGCTTTAATTAGCAGTCTCGAGTTTTTCTATTTAGTAGCTAAACAAGAAAGGGTGGCCACTGGGAAATGCCCCTCCACATGACTGTGGAGAGTCACCATTATTTCTTCTGATGTTGTGGACACTTCCTTGCTTTCTTTTCCTGTCTCTGATGAAAGAATTCTCCAAACTTTAATTTATTTGGAGTTGCCAAAGATGTGGTAGATGTTTGGTACACACAGAAACTTTGCTCTAGCGAACACAGTGATACCATAGTCGGCACTAGCCAAAGATAGTTGGAAATTCCAATCATTGCACTAGTGCAGCTGCCTGAACAAAAGATGTAGAAAAAGGAAAACACAAGTGCCTCACACTTGAGCCAATTTATAAAAATGAACTGAGGCTTTAGTCTAAAATATGCTAAGAAAATTAAAAGGATTTATTATTGATATTGGTACTTTTATCATAAAAACATTAAAAATATGCACAAAGAATGGATGGCCCACTATTTGAGAACAAAGATACTAATATCTGTTGAGTAATAAACCCTTCATATAAGCAAAATATGTGTTAAAAAATAGGGATAAAGGAAAAGTCCTAAATCTATATTTAAGTAATTAAATTGTACATAATGAGATATGCATTAAGCCTGAGTATTTTAGTTAACAATTGGGTAAGGCAGCCAGCAGAAAAAAATAAGTAACTCTTCCCTTAGCTTACACTTATAGAAATGCAGTGAGTATCCTGTTAAAGGAAACTTCTCACTCACTGATCAGAATACATGTGGAGTGTTATGCTCAGTTCAGAAGGGAGATGAAAAACTAGACTCCAGCCACACGATAAAGAACAGAATCATAGAGTCTCAAAACCATATTCTTTCAACAAAGAACAAAAGTTTTTCTGCTGAGAAGACTGATGTAACAATGTGATAGTTCTCTTTGAATGTTGAATGTTTGTCATATTAAAAAGGCAATGGAATTTATCACATCATGTTCACAGAACTAGAATCAATGCCAAAGTCACAGGGAAATTGATTTGGAGACAAAGTCAGAGCTCACGGGTCTACAGTCTATGCTCTACAAATAGTTTTGGTTGAAGAAATGAGGTTTGGCCACACAGTGTCACTCAATTCACCTTTATCATTGCACAAAGATGCCAACACTGCGACAAGTCCTGCACCCACAGTTTGAACAGCCCAAGAGGGGCATCATGATGACAGTTCCTCAAAGAGGTGCCTCCAGTTTGCCAAGCTGCACATTCCCACAGGGAGAACTTGTTTCTAGTCTCCATAAAGGCACACTGTGTCAAAGTCATGTTCAAAAATTACCATGAGATCTGACCAAAAATGGAAGGGCTGCGTGACATGCAATGAGATCATGAGAGTCTTTAACAGCCTGAACAATCATTTTAGCAAGAATATTATACAATAAATTTCTAAATGAGAAGGAAGCTGATTCTTGAATGTCCTTCTAACTCCAAGAGTCTAAAATTCCTTAAAAACAGAACAGAAGTGAACCAAACATTGCACATTTAAGTTATCACATCCAAGGCAAGAGTTTTATGATGAAGTTTTATGGAAACAGCTGTTGTGAGAGTACTATTAATTCATTGGCTTAGGTAAAGAAATCAGACCCTTAAATTCCTTGAAGCAGAACTAAAGCCTAAGTCAGTAGACTTCTAAGGATGAAGAAGAGAATAGGGGATTCATGCAGCTTTGATGAAAGAGGAAGGAAGGACCATGCTGAGGTCAAGTAGAATCAGGTTTTAAGAGTCAAAAAGGAAACACGTCACCAAGCCATATCCACAACGTGACTTTTTGAAACAGCGGAAAAAGCTCTATGTATAAAAAAGCACCTCTGGAATGCCCGAATTTCAATAACTGAAGCTTTTAAAAAGAGGACCACACTCTTTGTGCTGAAACATTCTTTTTTCACTTTTTTTTCTTGTCATGATTGTGCACTTACCTAGTTTTCATCTCTTTCCTAGACCCCTATTTCACTGTTCATTCCTTAACACTGGTTGCATCTTGTGCATATGGCTCTTCCTCCTCCCCAAGCAATCCCTGGTGAACCAAACTGCTCCCAGGGTTACTACCTTTTGAATGGCAGTAACTTCCCAATGTAAATCTCCAGACTACACTGATATAAACAAATGCCTGATGGACATCTCCACTGTGACATCCCCTGGGCCCTGTAAAATTCAGCATGCCCCTTCAGGAAAGCTAATTGTTCTCTAGCCATGCTCCTCTGTATCTTATCCTCTCCATTTTTATCCTGCTGCCTCTGTACTGTCTCAAGCCTCATTGCATCCAGACTGCACTACAGCAACAGTGTTCTGTCTGTGGTGGTTTTTATATATGCCCACAAATTCTTCCCACTCCCTTCCCCAAAATATAAAACCCAATTACACTGCCTTTGACTGGATTTGGTGACTCATATATAATAAATAGAAAACAGTGGAAGGGACAGTTGTGATCAGGTCATTCGAGTATCATTATTGTTTAGTCTTTAGTAATGATGTCTCTTAGATCTCTAGTTCTGGAGGAAGTCAGTTGTTATGCCATAAAAACCCTCAAGCTGATCCTATGGATTGATCCAAGAGACATGAAACTGAAGCCTCTCACCAATAGTTGGCAAGGACCTGAGGCCTCCTGACAGAGACCACACACATCTTCTTGGAGGTGATTCCTCCAGCCTCAGTTAAGGTCTTAGGTGACCACAGCCTCAGTCACATTTTGACTGCAATCTTATGAAAAACTCTGAACTGGACCTACTTAACTAAGCTCAACATGAATTTCTGACCCATAGAAGCTATAAGATAATAAATGTTTATTGTTTTAAGTCACTACATTTGGGCAGTAATTTTCTAGGATGTAATAGACATGATTTACTTCCTTAACACAGCTCGAAGTCATTCACTTTTCTCTATGTCCACAGACAACCCTCTGGTCAAACCATAATCACCATCAAGCAGCAGTAAGCCCTTGGCTGGTTTACCACATTCACTTTTACCCACTCTGTTTAATCCACTAAATCCTGGGTGATCATTTTAAAGCATAGATCTGATCCAACCCACTCCTTACTTATACTGAAAGTGGCTCCCATTCCTCTTAATATACTCTTGAAACATTTAACCATGTCATATCCCTTCATCTCCAGCCTCCTCAGCTCCCACTCTCCAACCACGGAAGATGACAGATGTCCCCTACTTCATTACTTCATTGTTTTGCTAGGGCAGCTATAACAAAATACCAAAGACAGGATGACCTAAACAACAGAATTTTATTTCCTCACAGTTCTGAAGACTAGAATTCCATGAATTCCAAGGTGTCAACAAGATTGGCTTTCTGTGGCTTCTCTCCTTGGCTTACAGATAGTTTTCTTCTTAGTGTGTCCTCACAAGGTCTTTCTTCTGTATATTTGTACCCCTAGTGTCTCTTTAAATGTCCAAATTACCTCTTCTTATAAAGACACCAGTCATATTGGATTAGGACTCACCCTAACAGCTTCATTTTAACTTAATTATCTTTCTAAATACCTTATCTCCAAATACAGTCACATTCGGAGGTACGTAGGTTAGGACTTCAACATATGATTGGGAAAAGGGGCCATTCAACCCGTAACAATGACCTTCACTCTTAACGTATCCTGCTGGAAGTGGCCTTGCTGTAGAAGGCAGAGAATAAGGATGCAGAGCATTTGGTGAGGGGAGAAGATGGCTGGGGTAAGACAGGAGAAGAATCACCAACAGAAGGAGAAATGGAGATTAATAGATGTCAGGTAAATACTGCCTACCTCACAAGTTTGCTAAAAAAGAATTTATTCAAACATGGATAGTTTCTGCCTTCTACGGCAGAAAGAGGTTGAAGAAAGAATGTCACACAGTCTCATGGGCAAATAAAACTTTAGAACATAAAACATGCTTCCCCCACCAAGATGGGATTACAGCACAGAGGTCAGCATGTTAGCTATTTGGTGATAAGCCTGAGAAAAGAAGCAAAAAAACAAATGCCATACAAAATATAAAAATACATACTCCTATGGCCAGTATCAGAGTTAAAGTATCAAAATTTGATGAAGTGTATCTGCAATAAATGAGTTAGAAAGATAAAAGGAAAAATTTTGCACACTTCCAAAAAAAGAATCTAAATGTAATTGGATTTTAACTAATTTTAATACATACATGCATGCATGCACAAATGTAGTTATTGTTTCAGTGGTATTTCTTACCTCTTTTAAACTATTGGTATTCTGAAAAGAAAACAAATCAATAGTGCCTACCTGCTCAGGCGTAAACATAAACCATGCCCTTTTATTTATTAATCTTGTGTTACAAACAATACTAAGCTAATGAAAATAAATGTATCTAATTATTCTCCCTAGTAGCAAAGAGTAAAAAGTTTGTCAGTGTAATCTCCCAGTCTTCATTTATTCCAGGCTTTCTATGAATGCCCTCCAGTATACTGTCAGACTTTTGAAGCATGCAAGTTGTAGTAGTGCAGACCTGAATTTGATACTTTCTAATGGCTTTCAATTATACTTTGTATAAAAAGTTGCTACTTCATAGACTTTCATTGGAAGTACTTGTAAAACTTCCACCTTGATCACAGCAGAGATGGGCAGCCACCTATTCTGCCTTTGGGTTAAATCCAGGACTGAGAACACGGCTAACGCTTACGCACTTCTGGGTATTTTCTTACAATTGCTTCTACCCTCATATTTTTCTGGTGTGAAATCTAATGGAGTATATCAGTCATTTTTAGGAGTATCAAAGGTATTGTAAGAGTTTGGAGGTTAGAGTAAAATAGGATTAGAATTCTAGAAGTGGACCAATTGCACAAAATGATAAGATCATAGGTGTGCTCATGGATATAGATTTTTGGAGTCGAGATAATAATTATTGACGTCAAGGATATCAGGAAACTTTGAAGCTAGGCTAGTAGATTATTAAAAAACCATTGACCCTGAAGTCACCCATGATTATGAGTTGAGGAGATAATATAGAAAGACCGAGGCCCAGAAAGACCAGGAATGAGCAGACTTGCATGACACCAAGGAAAGTGATAAAATTTGAGGGTAAGAGTGTCAAAGGAGGGAAGAATTTTGCTTGAATGATTAAAAATAATGGTTTAGAAGGACTTACGATAGTCTGATAATTGATGGAATTCCAATACCATCCCCAGGCTTCATGGTAGATGAATCATGGTAAATAGAGTCCATTTAATTTAAAAAGTCACAACTAAAACAGTGACTTTGAACTTGGATTCCACATACACTTCAAAATATTATCACTTGAATTATTCAAATAATTAATGCCAAATAAAATTAGGAACTTAAATTATTTGAGTTAACTGAGCCTCAAATTTGGAAGGAATTTTATAGCTATAGTTCAATCTCATATCAATAAAAGTGTACTCATCCTTGAGTTTTTAATCTTCAGTTGAAGGTATATCCCTAGCCTGAATTTTCTTTGATCATATGACCATATGTGAAAGAATAAATAAGAGGAAGAATGGTTGATGACACATTGTTCCAAATATGTTGATTACACAGATTATTTTTAAATATACTCAATTTAAACTCTCATTTTTTCCTTCAAATTCCAGTACAAAGAGGCCTCTTTCCAAATAAAGAGCTCTTGTAACTATCTATACCCACACAGTGACAACACACCGCATATAGAATGTCTCAGAAAATAGGTTAGAATAACAGAGAGCTAACATTTGGCAATTTGCAAAAGATATTAATAAATATATATTTACTACTCATTGTTTCACTCTTTTTTTTTTTTTAATACTACCATTGCCCTTCTGGAGAAACAGAAAGAAAAAAAACTACACCTCCAAAGTGAGGCATAATTCCTTTATGTGCTCCCTGGCCTTTTAGAAATCTTCCAGACCCAGAGCTATAAAGGGAATAATAGTCTCTTTGCACTGGAAACAGCTATTGACTTATAACTAACTCTGAGTGAACAAAGTACATTTCTATCTTTTCCCCCTTCTCCATCTTGTATGAGAAACAAGGGAAGAAAAAAACTTAAAAGCAAAATGATCTGAAAAGTGCTCACTGCTGGGAGGAGAAACCTCTCTGGATTTGGCAGTTTGTCACCCTGACATTTATTGCCTGATGAGCACCAGCTCGCTAATTTTTGCAGAGAGCTAGACTGAATGTGACAGACCTCTCTGGCTATTAGTTGGAGAGCTCGTAAACACAGGTATTTATGCGGACTGGACTTTTTGAGGAATGAAAAATAAAGTTGTGATTAAGTGAGTACAAATTATGGAGTGAGAAAGAATACCTGAGACTATAAATGTTTGTTTGTTTGTTTTTGTTTTTGTTTGTTGTTGTTGTTGTTGTTGTTTTTATTAAATGAGAAACACACTTGTGAAGGACTCCCAGAAATAAGTTTGGCTTCCATTGAAGTGTTGAGGGTTAATGTGAGAAAGCAAATAGTTCTGTTAATAGATAAGAATAGGTCTCTCTCTGCAAAAGGTACATTTTATTTTTCTGGGGTCAAAAAATTAAATTTTCCTAGAGATGTTATTTTTCAAAAATATATGGTTCTCAAATGAAGTAAAGCAGTTGAGATATACAAAGTAGTACAACTTTCTTTACTTTTCTATTACTGAACTTGGCTTATAGAAATATTTAGTGATACTGTTTAAAGATAGCTGAATTCTTGTGGTTTACTACTCAAGCTCTTTTGGTTTATTTCTCTTCAGTTCAGTTTTGTCTCTATCCATGACTCTTAGGTGGCATCTGGATTTAGGGAAGTTTAGGTAGCATCCTAGCACCAGATGGTAGATAGGTAGGGTGTACTAGGTCTGAGTGCTCTCCTCTATCCTACTGAGGAAAAACTTATTCTGACACTTGTTAAATGCTAAGAAAGACTGTATTCAACATGACTGAATAGTGATTTGCAATAGAGAAGAGAATCCATAAAACACAAGTGGGGATTTATAGCCAAGGACAAGGTAAGGGGGTCCATGGATGGAAAATTGCTAAAAAGAGACATCAAGGTTAGAGGGATTCTTTTTAGACAGACCTAGCAGTATTCTTGCTAATGGTAGGCCAAGGACTTACATATCAAAGGTGTCATGAGTAGGGATATGAATTGGCAGAGCTTTTTGCTCAGACTGAGCTGGGAAGGCCAAAAGCAGGACAAAGGTTGAGGCCAAGTCGAAAAGAGGGCTCAGAGGAGTCTGACTAAAGTTTGGTCAAGAAGAGTCTTTGTTCTTGCCAATCTCTGCTGAGGCCCAGCTCATCCTGACTGGTCTAGGGTCTCAGTTACTGTCCTCTTAGCATACCTTGTTGAGGCCCTCACCCCACTTCACCTCTCAATCCATATTCATTCTGTCTTGCTAATTCCCCCACTGAGGTCTTTCCTGCACCTCCTTGGGGCTCAGGGACTCTTAAACTGCATTCCCGTATCACATTTGGGTGCTCAGGACCCTGTGGGGATGCCTTCAATATCATCCACCCAGACATCTCTCTCAGACTTTTTTATCAGATATGTGAAAGTCTGGGGGCCTATCTTCCGGACAAGCATCCTGTTTGGCTACTTTTTGAAAAGCCAGAAGTTGTCTTTTTTTATTCAAAAATCTCACATAATTCACCAAAGACTTTCATTCATGTACGCTAATAACAAAGGAAATAATCATTCCAAATTGCAAAGCTTTACCTCAGATCTGAAGAAAACTACTGGGAAAGCCCATAATGTAATTGGAATAAAGAGAAAGAAATAAGAGGAGAAAGAGAGAGCAAATATTTTCTTCTCTTATGGATTTTTTTTTTAATTGACAACATTATCATCAAGGACTGGCAGACATTCCACATGCATAAAATAGTTTGAAAGAAATCCTACTGACTTCTTTTTAAATGTATGGGGTATACAATGTTACTTGATTCTAAACTAGGAAGTCATTTTCTGAACATAATATTCTCTATATATAATTTCAGTGTATCACAATTTGGTAAGGACTGACAGAATTCTGGAGTGGAAAGAGCACTTATCAAGATATCAAGAGGTCTGGGATGTGTCTTAGTCCTGTCACTAATAAGCTCTTTCAACCTTCGTTGCTACATCTGCCAAATGATAAAGATCTGAATGTGTAAGCTTCTTTTTATTACGATGTTTGATGTCTCTGTTACTGGAAGTCAGGTTCCCAGCTTGAGGCCAAAGAATATGGACATGTCTGGGTCTAACTGGTGGACTCTTGTGGCAGCCAGCCTACTGGCCTTGGCAGGACGACCCGGATGCTTCCTTGGAGAACTCATCCCTAAAGATGAAGAAGTCAGACTCTAGGAGCCAGATAGGAAACAAAGCCTTAGTTGAGGAAAAAAATGGTTATTTCAAATGTGAACCAGAACCCATTATTCTTATTTATCTCCTAACTTTATGTCTAAGTTCAATAGAGAGATAATTAATTAATTAATAATAAATTATTAAAAATTGAAAAACTGGATTCACAAAAAAAAAAAAAACCTCTAAAAATATAGGGTCAAACACAGTGTTATGTGACCTAACACACTCTACCATAACAGGACAGTGGACATTACATTGCCAGAGCAGAATCTTGGCATCGATAGGCCTCCAATATTTTTACACTGGTGCTTAGTGGAGGCACAGCTGCACACAGAGAGAGCAGGGTACCCACAGAGCAACAGTTATACCATGTAGGACATCCTGGCAATACCCAGTAAATGGCTCCCAGTACTTGGCAGTTCCTGGCATGAGCACAGTGGTTCATAAGCTCTTATATCTCCAAGAATTCCCATTAACCTTTGAAAGGCTTTGACAGAGGCTGGAAGTCCTGAGTGAGCACAAACATTGCTTTTGACTGACTGTACAACGTGCACTTGCCCTTCTTTAAAAAACAGAAATCCTAATTTTTCTTCAGGAAACCACCCCTACCTCACTCTCGGTCTTCATAGTTTGGATACAATTCATGCATTTCCCAGCTCTGGAGATGGATGCAAGTCCCATGAGAGGTTAATTGGTAAATTCCATCCTTTCAGCCATTGTGAAAGTAGTATGGCCTGGTTGATATAACCAAAGTCAAACTATGAAATAAAAATGCAGGACTTCTTTAAATTTTTGGAAACAAGATTTTTCTACTAAGATTGCAAACAATGAGCAAAATGAAAACCTAAAGCTGCTGGAAATTGATAATAGCAAAAGCTTGCCTAAGAAAGAAAGAAATGTAAAGAAAAGTAGAGCCAAATATTATAAAAATTATGTGAAACTTGGAGATATGGCAGAAAATTAGTTAACATACCCTTCCATGAATGAAGGCCTCCCAAGAATTATCTAGAGAAATAAACTTAGATTGTCTCACTCTTCACTATAGATTAAAGATCCAGAAGTAATAAAGTCCCATGATAATTAGTAGATATTTGCCTGATGAGATGCAAATAATGTCTGTCCAATGGAACAGATCATCTGAAAGGTTCCAGTTCATTGCTCTCTTGGCTATTAACTGGTTTATGTATCCATCCAGTAATCTTATTTATGTATGTTTTTATTGAGTTACCTATAAATGCCTAGCTTCTCAAATTATTGTTGGACCAGTTTTAATATATCTATGGTTCCCCCATAAATAAACTCTTTGTATTGGGCTCATTTTATATTTACCTAGAAGTCATGATTTTACTTTTTTAAAATTATACTTTAACATAAAAGATGAAAAAAAAAAAGAAAATAAGTAGAGAACAAGTCCAAACTACTTCATCTCAGTACCTGGATCCCCTTACTTCTACTTGTGGACTGTACCATCCTTTGAGTTAATATATTCCATATTTTGGCAAGCCAATGTGAGCAGGATTTCTACCTTTTGTATCTAAGATTCTGACACTCAGTTCCAATGTGTGGGGTTTTATTCTACATACCACCAAGCAATTCTCTGACACCAACCAGGTGGGCTACAATTCAACTCAATTCTGTTATTATCTACCCAGAGATAGCATCAGATTCCACAGGTAATGTGCTCAGTCCCACAAGACTGCCAACCATTTCAGATGCCAACTGCATATCCAGGTTGTTACATGGGCCTCTAACCAACAGACTGTAGGTTAGAGATTCCAACAGCTCTTTCCTTGGGTTTGATTAATTTGTTAGATCAGCTCAAAGAACTCAGAAATATATTACTTACTAGATTGAGATTTTATTATAAAATGATAGAACTCAAAAATAGCCAAGTGGAAGAGATGTATAAGGCAAGATATGGAGGAAGGGCACAGAGCTGCCATGCCTTCTCCAAGCCTGCCACTCTCCCCAAAGCTCTATGTGTTCGCTGACCCAGAAGCTGTCCAAATATCATTATTTTGGGTGTTTATAGAGACTTCATTACATAAATGTTATTGATAGAACTTATTGGCTACTAGCAATTGATTCAACTTCCTTTCAGGAGGATGAAACTAAAAATTCCAAACCTCTAATCACATGGCTGGTTCTCCTGACAACCAGTTCCCATCCTTAGGTGCTTTCCTAAAGTCACTTCATCAACATAACAAAGATACCTTTATGGCTCATTACTTAGGAATGAGGATGAAAACCAAAAATATATTTCTTACTATAAACCACAGTATCATAGTAACCATAAAAGTGATGATAAATACTGGTGTGTTCCATAACTGGGAAAATGTAGTTTGAGAGCAGTTTGAATATATACCCTGATGAGGTCTGAGAAATATAGGATTACATGTTAAAATAGAATTTTTTACTCTTGATTTCAGTGAGGTCCTCAAAACAATAAGTACTATGTACTAATACCACAGTATACCTCCATTAAGGCCAAAAAGACAATTTCGCAAACCAATTTAGCGATCTTTAGCTGATTGTTAGCTCTAGCTTATAAAAAGAGGTTGGAAAGATTGAGAAAAATATGGGATATTGGAATACTGTACTATATGGAATATTGTGCTATGAGCCTCCATCTCATGGGGCAAAGTAAAAGCTGCCTTCTCCTGACTTCAAGTCAAGAACAACTCAGAGCAAGATACGTGAACAGTTATCTGAATCACAGCTGAGAAATGTCAGGGACATGAGACTGCAGCTGATTAGCGCTTTGAGAGAGAAGTGAAGGTATCATGGCTGCATTGGGATGGACCTGTGTTCCCAGAGTTTGTTAGAGTGAGAAAAGCATGAATATTGCCTATAGATTAGATGTGGATATGCACAAGAAAGCTGATACGAAGTTTTCTTAGATCTTGTCTAAGAAGACTATCTGAAAGTCCAAAGGTACCTCGGCAGAATCTAGAAGATTCCCACTAAATCAGGGGTAAAGGAAAGAGTCATAGCGATCAAATGAAATAGTCACCTTCTCTTATGCTAACTGGACTTCAGACAAAAGATCCTAGTTAATGGGACCACCTAACTCCATGGTCCCCTTGCGTGGCATGAACATATTAAGTCCTGAACTTAGATTAAATTTTGGGACAAAAGGGTAACCAGAAAATTCATGGGCTTTGGTCTAAGTTTCATTTAAGTGAATGAGAAAGAGCCACCCCTAAAAACTTTAAAGTAAGCCTAATAGGTTGCATAGAAAGTAAGTTAAGTTGTTTTCTCATCAAATGTCATGAGTTCTACCTGGCTAAAGTAATCATTACATACCTATGATTTATGTTGCCTTGATTATTAAATAAAGATTTTTCTGTCACTCACTTATTTCTGAAATCAGGACACCTTGCAATCAGTATGTACATTTAACAACATAGGAACAGTATAATCATTTTTTCTATCTAAAATATTTTATTAGGTTGATAGTGAACATTAGAATAAGAGAAAGATAGTAATACAGCAAAAACAGTTAAGTCTTTTAGCACTCCATTCTCACCACCACGTCAGAAACTGCATAGCATATTTTTATAATTAAATCTGACAACCTGACCAAGGAATATTGGCCTTTTCAACTCCTATTTGTGTGACAACTGCATTTCTAAAATCCCAACAATTCTATTAGCGGGTACCCAGTCACCAGATGAGGTCACAAACATGCAATTAGCCAAGCTGTCCAACAGAAGGCTCTAGAGAGCCTGGCAGTTTCCCTAAACTCCATTGCTGATTTTGGCATTGCTCTCAGGGAACCCAAATGTCAGTCTTAGCTGAGTGTCCCCAGACTCAGAGAGCAGGGCAGGAGAGGACAGCAGAGATTTCTTGGGCTGTAGAATTTCCTCATGCAAGAGAATGGAGTGACAGTGACAGATGGCCACAAGGCTACCTGAACAGAACAAATCCGTTTTATTAGATGTTGAGAGCAACAAATAATTTAAAAATTTTATTTTACAGCTATTTAGATTCTTGAGGAAACTCCTTCCAGGTGAGGTGACTAGTGACAGCAAAGCAAAGTTGTTTTATGTTCTTTTACTCTGGGTCTGTCCCCACCCTCAAGGTGAGCACTATATCTCTCCCATCCTGTATCGAGTATCCGTAAGAAACCAATGAACCATAGGACCAGGTTGTGCAGTTAGTTTTTGGAAAACTAGGTGAAAGAGACAAGTGGAGGAAGAGATAGGTAGCTGACATGAAAGAAGTTTCTCATAGGCAATCTCTGCATCTTCCTGCTCTACCAGGTGAAAAGCACAAGAGTGCTCATCCCGCTCCAGAGGCTATCTGGTGCCCTCACACTTTTACTTATTTCAACCCATCTGCCCCTTTCAAATCTCTGCCTCAGTACCAGTCATGCACTATGTCTGCCCATTCAATTCAATTTATTTTAAAATATCTGAGCACCTACTGGGCAGTAGACACTCTGTAGACCACTCTGGATCCCTAAAGATGATTCAGACAGATCTGCCCTCAAAGAATTTACAGACTTGTAGTAAAAACTATCATTGATGTAAATAAATAGTGGAATTAAAGAAATATCATATGAGAAGTAAAGAATGCTGTAGAAGTACATAGTTTGTATATTATTGGTACGAGGGAAAACTAGAAAAAAATGAATTTGATGAGGCATACAAAGGACAAAGGTCTACGTTCTGGTGCATATTTCGGGAGAGGCAAAGGGAGAAGTCAAGTGTATTTGAAGAAAATGGTATATGGAAGATGCAATGCAAGCAGAGATACAATGTATGCTGAGGCTGGGAAATGAGCTGTGGTCTGATTATGGAAGGTATTGAATAACACTGAGAAATTTAGACATTAATACACCATAATGGGATGTAAAGATGAATACCAGCTTCTTCCTGAGCCTTGGGAAGATAAAACCTTGGACACTGTGGCTATTGAATCACAAAAGCAAAACTTTTGAGACAGGGACAAGTTCCACGACTACTGCCACGTCAGAGGTAGAGAACAGTAAGGACCTAACCTGGGCCAGCAAGGACAGTAAATAGAAAGTAAATTTGAACGTCATTGAATCGAGGAAATTAAGAAGCCTTGGTAAGTGATGGTGCAACTGATACGACCCATTTCGCCAGCTTGGAACACAAACATGGCTATACCATTTAGGTTGTAGTTAAATGTCCCAAACACCCATCTCACCTTTTAGGAGTAAACATTTCTTTCCTTCCTTGATAATCTCCAGAAATTCCCAGGGGCTTTCTCATGTCCAAGAGGCAACTCCTGTTTACTTTTAAGCTGCTACCAGAATCAGAAATCAAAAATGTCCCCTTAAAGTTGAAAAATGTCACAAACATCTTCAAGACACAGTTAGTTCTGAATGTACCACTGAGCCTTCACACTGAAGTCTGGAGTTCGTAGTCAAGAATCGTGTCTCAGGCACTGCCCAGAGGGCTGACCTAGGTTTCAGGGGAGCTTCCAGGTGTGAAGGAGGACAAGGTCATTCTTTCTCCCACCATGACAAAACGGGCCCCAGACTCTTGGGCATTATCACTCCACTAAACACCTCCATCACACTGGAAGCCTGGGATGGGACATGTTTAGTGTCTTTTGCCTCTCAGTACATTTCCAAATTTCTCTTCAGTCACACATCCAGGGAAAGAATCAGCTTCTTTCCCTCCACTGGCCCCACCTCTGGTCTGATTGCTTTTCTCTACCACTGAATCTTGGTCAGAAACCTCCCTTTTCCCCTTATAACAATCTGTAACTTTGAAT
The DNA here is from genome assembly GCA_028627145.1 of Eidolon dupreanum. NCBI lineage: Eukaryota > Metazoa > Chordata > Mammalia > Chiroptera > Pteropodidae > Eidolon > Eidolon dupreanum. The sequence goes on from CM053513.1 coordinate 44,507,787, forward strand.
TAAGGCTGAAAAAATTAGCTTCAGTTCATTTTCTGCCAGAATACTCCTGGGATCCTTTTATAAATTTGTTAATCTTCTGCCCAGAAAACATATATATTGACAAGGTTTATATTTTTAACCAAATTTTAGTAGGCTTCTGAACCTTCTCCTAGGCCCATCTATACACTTTCTTATAAAATCAAGTTTCAGCAAGAACCCTGCAAAGTCAGTTTAACTAGAACCCTCCTACCTCAATACCTGATCAGTTTCCTCATCCTCCACCATCCCCCAGGGGATGTATGATCACTATGGCCTATCTTCAGCAAGAACCTTGTCAGGCTGGTTTAGCCAGACCTCTCCTCCACATATACCCCTGATGTCTCCTCTCACTTGTTTTCCATCCACTAACTTGCACCCTTCTTTGGCAACAAATTCCTATTTATCCATTCTGTATTCAGAGTTCAACCCAATCTCTCTCTTCCACTGTAAAAACTCATTGAAGTGGTCTCTACATCTATTGTGATTGTCCTGAATAAACAACCTTACTCATCCACCTTACCATCTTAAACAAGTGACATTGAATATTTTTTAATAATTTCAAAAACTTTTGTGGTTGCAGGAATAATGCCCTAAATGTATAAAACTGATGTGGATTTTGTTTCTCTCATAAAGGTTTCCTAGTAACCATTCTCTTACTATACCTCTAGGGAAAGGTGAAAAGAGTGTATTACACTTTGTAAATGAATAGAAATAGGCATAAGGATGGGAATAGAAGTAAAAGAAAACTCACCCAACCCCAGTCCTAGAATATGTGAGAAGGAGAATGTACAGAAGTAAGCAGGAATCAGCTTTGTGTGCTTTGTGGTGGCCCCACAACTCTCCGGGCAGAAAACCGAGTAGTTAGAGGATATGATTTAATAAGAAGGGTGAGAGCTAAAGAATTCTTCTACAGTGTTCTGTTTGGAATTCTGGAGAAGACCAAAGTTTAGTGTGGCCCCATGAAAACAGAAAAATGATAACAATGGAGCAGAGTAAAAATGATAACAGAAGATTTAGAGATTCAGAAAGGGTCTAAGCCAGCATACCAGTCTTTGGTTCTCTTGTAGTAGAAGTGTCTAGAACAAAACTCAGCAGCCCTCACCTGCATGATATGGCCTCAGAGCCTTTGTTGAAGTGAGGTACAACTCTTCCCCACCCTTATCCTCCTCATTCACAAAACCAATCACAGTAGCTTTCTAACTTGGTTTCCTTCCATGTCTACTTTATTCAAGCACCAAAGTTACCATAAGACTAACTCCTAACTAGCCACATCCCTCCAACAGAAGATAGAGAACTCAGTCTTGTTGAGTAGGGTTATAATGATATTAATCTACTGTGGCTCTCTTTCTATACCTCATCAGTGAGGAGACTGAGGAAGGAAATGTGTAAGAAGAAGACATGTAGACATTTGTGATTTTGTCAAAAGGAATAAGTCAACTTTTGAGCTTAGATACATACATCTAAGTGTTAGCTCTCATTCTTTCTGATCCAAAATGGAAAATAAACTATTTTCTTTGCACACCCAAATGATAGAGCAAGAAAATTTATGACACCATTTATGTCTGATAGGAAAAAAATATCGAGCTCCACTTAACCAAAAGTTCTGCCGCAACTATATATTCCTTATTTTAAATTTGTTTTTTTGTTAGTTTGTCTTCCTTGGCAGAGAATGGTTCTTAGAAGGGTCATTAACTGAGATGGGAAATATAAAAGAAAGAGCAAATGTGAGAGAGGGAAAGACCATGAGCTATGTTGAAACTGAGATTCATTTTTGTCACAGTTTTGCTTCTGAAGTTCATAAGAGAGGTTAGTGCTAAAAAAGCAGATTAGTAAAACTATCTGCAAATAAATTATTTTTGAAGCTATGAAATTGAATGAGACTGGCCTCGAAGAGAGAGTAGAAAGAAAAGATAACTTTGTGGAATTTTTATTTAAGGAATAAATTGCAAAAGATGAGTAAGAAAATAAAAACAGTAGTAAGGTGAAGACCACGGAGCTATAGAAACCAATGGAGCAGATAGTTCTAAGAGCGAAGATCGCATTGAAAATATTCTTATAGTTCATTTCCTATCTATTTAGGACAGAGAATATGAAATCTGGTTATTTGTTGAAACTGAGGGATATAGTGTTCTTATTGGCATCTAGGGGGAAAAGTTTTTTAAAAAGAATATTAGATGAATGAAAGGATTACTGGACAGTGGAGGGGATGCTTTGATATTATAGCGTGAATCCATAGGACATCAAATGGGAATGATTCTGGTTGACTCTTCTAAAAGCCATCAGGAAAATGTCTTTATCAAGCAAAGCTAAGTTTATTAGACTTCAGTAAAAGATAAGAGCACCTTGACAAAGTCTCAATATCATCTTGGAAAAGGGAAGTCAGAGGAGATTGTTTTTGGATTTAGAACTGGGCTGGGTTATTTTTAGGCAGGTTGGGATTATGTGAAATTGTGGCATACTAGCTTTGGAATGATGGGCACAGTGAAGCAAGGGCTTGAAGCAAATCTTGTTGATCAATCTGTCAATCTTATTTCTTAAGAGCAAATATTTCCTGGAACAAGAAGCAAAGTCATTTTGTGCTTGTTCTCAGAATTATATAAAATAGGAATAGGAAAGTATATCCAGTTGCTGTTTAGCATAGGAACAGGAAATTATTTTGGTTTCAGTTTTCATTTTATAATTTTCTCTGGGGATAACAAGAAAGGAACAGCAGTAACAAGAAAGATATGGGATTATCCAGAGTTAAGAATTGACAAGCTGTATGAGATGCTGGTGAAGATGGTGACAGAGTCAAGACTGTTAAAGAGAACATAGTTAAAATAGCAGAGCATAGGGTAGAAAGGCAGGTCAAGACAGGAACTAGTAGAAGAAGAAAAGGAGTCCAGGTCGAACAAATCTTAAATTCAGTGAGAGTAAAAATTAGAAAAGTTAACTGATAAGAGGGTGAATCGAGAAAAGATAACTATGTATTTTTAAATATGAGGGGTGAAAAAATAATTTATCACACTTTTACAAGTAATAGGTTCCCCTAATTATACCAATATTTATATTAACCTTGAATAAATAACTATCTGATCCTTTCTCCCAATTTTATGACTGGTAAATTTATTCTCCTGCTTTAAAGCCAGTCTAATCTTGCCCCTGTGAAGCTTTCCTGCCTTTCTTGAGCATCTCCTCTGACCAATTTGGTTGCCCTCTGTCTGGATTTCCATAGTGATCCCTATCACAGTACATTGTTTATATGCATAAGAAAAGAAAAAACTACATTGGATTTTTTAAAACCAAAGCCAATTGTAGACACTTCTGCCCCTTGGACAGTGGCAAAATTAGAGAATCTTGTATATAACAAAATACGTTCAGAGTCTCCAACCCCTGTCCCCACCCTCTTCCTCATTGCTGTGACCTCCAGAGTACGATTGGGAATGGTCCAGGGAAACTGAAAGAGGATAAAGTTGCTTGTATTTAAAATGAGCAGGAATTGGAGGGACTGGAATCACATCAAAGGGAGCATTTATGGAGACTATTGAAAAAACAAAGGACCAAGCAACTTCCATTTAAAGTGGCCCATGGAGCGACACTGGCCAGCCTCAGAGAGTGAAGTTGGCCTAAGAGATTCTAAAAAGAAAGTAGGGTTGCATTCAAATTTAATTATTTTCTGTGTGGTCCTTTGTCACTATATTAGCCCAAACCTTTAATAAATTATATTATATGCATGAATACCTGTGTGTTGTAGAAAACCAAGAAAAAGGAGATCAACTCCACATCTCGATCTTTTCAGGGCATGAAAAACTGAATAATCATGAAAGTCAAGACACAAGAAAAATCAAGTAATTGAAGTCATCAAGAAGTTTGAGTGAGGTGATCATAAGAAAGTAAGCCCATGGAATCTAAAACAACAGTAACAAAATCTTATCAAGGGTGATGAGTTTCTCTGGGATATGTAATAAGTATCTGAATAAGTATTTTTGTTTTTCTTTTTTCTCATTCTTTTTCTAAATGTTTAAATTTAGTTTCAAGTATATAGTATATTTGTTAGACATCTATATAGTTCATAAAATGATCCCCCCAATAGAGAATGCTAACTGCATTCTCTATGCTGTGCTCCCCATGCCCGTGATCATCCAACAGCTACTAATTTGTACTTCTTTAGCCCTTCATTCCATCCTCCCAGTCCCCTAAACAGCTACTAATTTGTACTTCTTTAGCCCTTCATCCCATCCTCCCAGTCCCCTAAAACTCCTTCCCCTCTGTCCGACACCAAATTGTCCACTATATTTGCAAATCTGTTTTTAACTAGTTCTTTTTATTCCCTAGATTCTACATATAAGTGGAACCATATAGTGTTTATCTTTCTCTGATTTAAATACTTTCTAGGTCCATCAAAGCAATATCTTTTTGCATTCTTTTTCATATGTAGGGGTCTTGTTTTCTTATCCTTTCAGCCACTCTATCCTTTGGTTGGACCACTTAATTCTTTTCCATTTAAGGTACTTATTGATATGAATGTAGTTGTTACCATTCTTTACTCCTGTTTTTGATATACATTTTTTCTTCTTAAAGAAGTCCCTCCAACATTTCCTGTAATACTGGCTTGGTGGTAATAAATTCCTTTAGCTTATTTTTGTCTGGGAAGCTCTTTATCTGTCCCTCAACTCTAAATGATAGCTTTGCTGGATAAAGTATTCTTGGTTGTAGATCCTGAGTCTTCATCATGTTGAATATTTTGTGCCAAGCCCTCTGTCCTGCATAGTTTCTTTTGAGAAATCAGCTGCCAGTCTTATGGGTGGTCCCTTGTAGGTAACTATCTGTTTTTCTCTTGCTGCTTTTAAGATTCAATGTTTGTATTTAACCTTTGACATTTTAATTATGATATGTCTTGGTGTGGGCTTCTTAGGATCCCTGGTTTTGGGGATTCTCTAAGCTTCCTGGAGTTTTATGCCCATTTCCTTCACCAGGTTAGGCAAGTTTTCCATCATAATTTTTTCAAACAGCTTTTCAACATCTTGATTTTTTTTTCATTTACACCAATCAGATGCATATTTGGAGCATTAATAGTGTTCTATATGTTCCTTAAGTTATTTTTATAGTCTCGGCATCTTTTTTCTTGCCATTCTGATTGAGTGTCCTGATTGGCTTTCCTGTCCTCTAGATAGGGTATTTGATCCTCTTCTTTATTCACTTTGTTTATTTCTTTGTTTATTCCATTTAATATACTTCTTATCTCAGATAATGTATTCTTCATTTCAGACTGATTCTCTTTTATAATTTCCATTTCTATTTTTATGTTTTTTATCTCTTTGTTGAAATTCTCTATACTTCCCAAAAGTTCATTGAGCATCTTTATAATCAGTGTCTTGAACTATGCACCTGTTAGATTACTTGACTCCATTATATCTGGATCTCTGTTCTGTTCTCTCATATGGTTTCTGCTTCTTTGTCTTCTCATTTTGGCTGCCTTTCCATGTCTGTTTCTATATATTAAGCAAAGCTCCTAAGTCTCCTGGTCTTATTAGTGTGAATTGGTGAAGTAGGTGTCCAGTGGCACAGACCGGAGAGGGGTTCAGCTGCAGGCCAAACTTAGTCCAATTCTCTACCCTTTGGGAGCCACCTGTTAAGATTCAGCAAGCAATCCACAGGTGCTGTGTTTACAGCTGCCTCAAAAGGCCATACCAGAAACTGAGGCCAGCTGCCTCTAATGTGAGTCTAGGTGCTACTCAGCAAGGAGCACTTGACTCACTGAGTATACACCTGGATATGGCTTAAGTGGGGCTGGGAGTTGGGGGAGGTGGGGTTTCAGGGAATCTTGTGGGCTGAGCGACCTCTGTTATCCAGTTTGATGACGTCACAGCTATGGCAGCTCTGTGTTTGCGCACTGGGTGCGGGGAGGGCTCACCAGGGAACAACAGAAATACCAGCATTTCTGTACAAAGTGAATCTCACTCCGCCCTCACTTGGACAATGTCTCCCTGCAAGTCCCTGGTGCCCCCTGTGCACAGCTGAATTGGCACTGGTGCTCAGGGCGAGCAGGTCCATCATTGCAAAAATCTGCTTGCGGAGGAGACACTTTTAAGAGGTATCTGCCGCTGCTGCAGCCTCTGTCTCACTCAGCTGCTCAGGACTGGGCAGCCCCGCAGCCCCGCCCCATCCTCCCTTCTGCTGTTGCAGGTGCTTTCTTGGATTTCTCCCTAGTTGTATGTCTTGATCATCTAAATCCCAGGCAATTTTTCCTTGCCCCTTGCTCCTTGTTCCCATCACAACTTTGATTTGGTCACCAGAGGGATAAACAGAGCCTGTATCATCTATGACATTTTTTTTCCTCTCCATCCAAATAAGTATTTTTCTTAAAATGTCCAAGGAAAAGGGATCCCAGCCTTCAACTGGGATGTATGCATGTAAGTATAAGATGTACATATGTTTGGAAAAAATATTTAGATGTATGAAATACTAGTTGCTGTACAGTATTTTTAAATTGTAATTTACTACTAGTACAGTGATTCTTAAATTTTTACAGCGTACAATATAGTAAGTGGTTAATGAGTATTTGTTAAATAAATGGGTAAAAATACATGCATTAAAAATAGTTCTATTTTATTAGACAAGAAGATCAGATAGTTTTTTGCTGGTGTGAGGAAACTATCAAAAGCAAGAAATCTAGTCTTAAATTTTATATCTAAAGACCTATAATAGAAAAGGGATTCATATATTTATATGTCATGTTCTACTCTTGAAAAATATAAATAAGAAAACTGGGATAGCAACACTTCAGTTATTGAGAGAAGGCAAAAAATAAGGGGAAATGAAATGCTTATGAAAGAATGTAGGAGTGTGTAGAGATTATAGGAAAGAAATAAGGACCAAGTTGACAAGCTCGCCCTCAGCACTACAGTATTACTTAGGCAATTCTTATATTATCTCTCTAAGGCAGACAGCAATGCCTGTAACAAGCAGGAAACCAAAGGCTAAAAAAATTTGTTTTTAATTGTATTGAACTAGTCTATTATATTCAACAAGTCTGAGTGTTGTCCAAAGCCCAGTTTCCTATTCTAACATTGGCAGCAAAGAAACCAACAGTGCAAACAAAAGACCACTTAAAAAAAGAAAAAGAAAAGAAAAGAAAAGAAAAGAAAAGAAAAGAAAAGAAAAGAAAAGAAAAGAAAAATCTCTGACAACCTCCCTGGAATTATAAAGCCTTATTGGTATTTTATTTTACTACTCATCTCTCTGCTAAAAAAATAAATAAACAAAACAAAACAAAACGAAAACTGGCATACACTTGTTTTTAACATCAACCTTTTGGAGATTTTTAGATAACACTAGAGGCATTCTAGAAAATTAAGAATCACTATATTAGTAGTAGATTGCAATTTAAAAATAATATATATCAACTTGCATTTCACACAACTAAAACACATTTTCCATATCATTCTGATGGAGTCTAAAGCAATAAACTTTGCTTCCAAGAATTAGATTTACAAGCCGCAGTGATAATATTAAAGCACTCTTCCAGACTAAAGCAGAAAAATGAAGATTAAGGCAAAGTTGGTTATTTTTTCTTTATAGAATAAGGCAAGGAGAGTAAATTCAAGATGATAGAAAATATTGTAGACAGAGTAGACATGAGGTATGAGGCTTACTTTAAACTATAAAAATTACTCCACATAAATACATAACTTTAGTGCCAGCCTGCTGAACATAGTAGGGAGAAAGACTAAATTTAAAAGTCAAAAACTGTTCATTGTTTTTTGTTGTTGTTGTTTATATACTTTGCATAGTATATAAGGGCCTGACATACAAACTAGTTTATGGGAAAATATGGTACTGAAATAATTATTAGAATATTTAATGGGAAAGTACAAAAATTTTTGTTCTCTTCTTACAAAAATCAATAGTGCCCCCACTTCTCATTTTTGAAAAAAGAATTTATAGTACTTGACATCAGGTGATTTTGCAAAATGCTTTTAGAACCTGGGTAAGAAGATTGCTCTCAAATACAAAGCACTGGACTTTTTTTTCTTTTTCTTCTTATTGTAAAAAATAAGGACTCCATCCAGCCCACCAAGACATTTTACAAAAACAAATTGCTTATTTTCTTCCCCTTCATATTTTCCAGAAGATTTTAAGGCAATTTTTCAGAAACCATTTGTCCTTCATTTTAACAGAAGAATCTTCCTTCACTATCCTGTTACCTTTCATGTCTGATGCTAACTTTATAATTTTATACCTTTAGGCCCATTGTTATAGATATCTGAAAACAAAACTAAGTTATTGACTGACTGCTGTAGAAATAAACAAAGACTGCTAAAATCAGAACAAATGAGACTTTTTATTCAAAGTTAACTATGGCAAAGAAGTCAGCCACCATCACTTGCATTTTACAGAGACTCAAGATGGACAGGGGAGTTAGAAAGCCTGATAGTGGAGGAGGGAAAAAATGGGAATGCTTCAGGTATGACCTGCTCAGAAGTTGGCATTGAGAAACTGGAGGAGGGAAAAATAAAAGTAGGGAATCAAATGTAATTGGTTTGGGTAGCATATTTGGCTTTCTCTGGTTGGTCTTAAACTGGAAACAGAGGTGAAAAATAGAGAAGCTAGAAACAACTGATCCTGCCTTGCCCATTGTGAGACATTGCTGAAGTGGTTATGGTTTGACTTCCTGAAATGATCACTGCAGATGTTGTAGTCTGAAGTCTCATGCCGTTTGCTGCAGATTGTAGGTCAGAGAGCTATTGCCATATATGATATGGTCTCACCAATGTCTATCTGTATATTCAGTCTCTTATCTCTCTTTTTGGTTAGTATCTTGCTCATGAGGGGTTAACCAATTCATGAAAGGCTAGAGATCCAGCTTTCATTGTTCAGGAATTGTTAAGCCATCTTCATAATCAATTGCATAGCAAGATTGTCTTGACATTTTTGTTATATCATCATGGTGATCATCTGATGAGAGAGTAGCTATTCTTGGCAGGATGGAATTGACCCATGTAGTGGCCATTATGACTAAAACAAGAATGATTAATATAGCTGCTGTAAAGTACATGGAATCAGGCATTTCAATCACCCAGTGCAGGCCAAGAACAAATTTTATAGACCATGAGGATCAACCTTAGAGAGACAAGTAGCTTTTTTGTTATGGTGATGTATAGTCTGTTCTGCCATGTTCTACTACTGATACACATAGAGCAAAAATTAGCAACGGCACAGATGCTACCATGACTAGTCAACAATAAATTTAGAGCAAACCGGTTATCCATCTCTGTTCATGCCAATAAGTTGAGACTAATCTGTATTCCATCTAAAGCAGAGGTGGTAACAATAATAATTTCTGCCAAAGTTAGTGATAAGTTTCTTACAGTCTTTCCCATTTTTATGATTTCCACAGGTGGGAACACTGCTCTGATCATTTGCATAAACAATGAGTCAGTAATCCTCCAGGTAGAGTACCTGAATAATCAAGGGTAGCATTGTTCTGGAGCTTGTGTCTGAATCAGAATTTCAAGCTCTGATGATTTACAGAGTTAGGCTTTCTGCACAGACAAGTCTCAAAGTACTATATCTAAAGAGTATGAAGCGCTAGCCTGAGGAAAACAGGACCAGATACCCTGAATACAAAGGAAGTGGTATCCAGTAGGGGCACATGGAGAGGCTGGAAAACAGAAATGGTTCATGGCAGAAGGTCAGAATCAAGGTCCTACATTAGTTGTGCTACACATTTGAATCTCTATTTGTCTCTTACAGGTGGCAAGTATTTAGTCCACCATCCTATAAAGATTGTTGAGTTCAAATTTAGAATAACTGAGGTTTTTACAGCAGATTGCAATATTAGTCCTTTTTCTAGGAGAGAGGGACATAGCAAAGTTACAAGTTGATTTGTTTAAGGTCATTTGTTCATGTTTAAAGTGTAAGTGGAAATGTCATTGGTTATAATTCCTTATGATCTCGTTTGATGAAACTGGAATTTACCAGAGGTTTTATCCTTGGGATCTAGTGATGGATGAAATGTCCAGCAGTCAGTAAGATTGGGGCAGTGACTACTTTTTGAGATAATCTAATAGTGGCATTAGAATGACTCTATTCTTATCTAACAATTATCTTAAAGAGAAAAGAAAAGAGAAAAGGGACTATTACAAGTAGCTGACAGTCACAAACCTATAGACAATATGAACAATTATAAGAAAGCAATGGAAAGCAAAACAGGAGTTATTTAGGAATTCTGGTTCAACGACTTAGATGAATCTGTCCACTGAGATCATTGGCTTATTCTGAAGATCTTGGGTCAGTTTTCTTCTTCTGAATATCAGCTGTTTTTAAACAATCTCTGAGAATCCTGTTTCAGATTTCCTGTTGGAGTAGCCTTTTAATTGTGTGAAATTCTGATTTCTTCTTTAGCTGTGAAATGTGGAATCCAAGGATTGATTTGCTGCAGTTTCACTGCTATATTTGTTGTTAACAATACCTGATAAGGTTCTGTCCATGAGGGTCAAGAACAGTTTTGCTCTGATGTCTCTTTCAATAGATGAACTCACCTGATTGCAAATCATCAAGGGGCTCTTTGGCAAGAAGTTGTGGAAAGGTGGCTTTAGCCTTTGGATGATGAGACTGTGTATAATATCTGAGTTCCTTGTAATATTTTACCATGACTGTTTACAGAAGGTTGGAATCTAGTATCAGAGGTAAAATTCTTAAATATATGGGCCTTCCAGCTACCAGTCTATACAGAGATCACCAGTGTGTTTACAAAGAGGTGGACCATGTGATCATAAGTGCTGTTGGAAATACCTTTGGCGGTGGAACACAAGAGTTTCTGAAAGTTCTGTTAATTTTAATTTATAAATAACATTGGTTCCTTCAACCTTTCCTGAAGATTATGGTGAGAAAGGCAGTGTAAATAAGTGGTAATGCCTTACTGAGTTATTTTATAATAATTCCCACGAAGTGTGTAGATGGGTCACTTGATGTAAAAATTTGTATACCCCAGGCTGAAAACACAAAGTCTAGCAGTTTTTTAGCAACTATAAGAGCTGTAACTTTTTGACCGAGAAATGCTTCAACCCATCCTGAAAATAGACATAAAAAAAATCACAATATATTTGTATCCTAGGGAGAATAGAAGTTGAATAAAATCCATCTGAAGGTGTTCAAAGGGCCTATAAGACTTGCTTCCCACCTGTATAGTTTTTCCAAGATTATACTGACAGGTAACACATGACTTTCAGTTATCTTTTTAAAGTTTCTCATCAATGTTGATTTACGATAATAGTAACCAATTCATTAGTATCACATGAAATAGCTTCACTGCAAATTTTAACTAATATTCATTGAAATCATCTGATGTTAGCAAGTCATCTTGAGAATGCCAGAGATGGTCTGAGCAAAGTGTACAATCATGTATTTACTATTATTCCTTTTCAAAATCAGAAGCTAAATGTTGATATTTTATAATGATTTATTTGAATTCTTCCAAATATTTATCTTTGGGGTTTAATTAAAATCGTATCTTTGGTAAAGACTGCTTGTTTGGCATAAAAACATGTTAGAGAATTTCCTTCAGTTTCTCTATTGTCTCTTTTGGCATAAGTTTTAACATTTATAATAGTCACTTTTCTAGGAATTAGGAGTGCAGTTAACGTTTATTCATTTTTGATTAAGTTTCCAGCAGAAGTGAAAAATTCCCTCTGCTTCCAAAACATCCTAAAGTCACGAACAATTGCAAAAGCTTACCTATTATTTGTATACGTGTTTACCTTCTAGCGTTTGGATAGTTCATACACTCCAGAATGTGCAGTAAATTCTGTCATCTGATCTGATTTTTACCTCAAACTGAGGGCCACATTCTAAAGGCAAGGTTAAATTAATGACAGCATATCTTGCTTTATAACCTCCAGTTGTAGTTTTAAGGTAGGATACATTGACAAATAATAGTAGGTCAGGGTTCTCTTTAGGAGTCTCTAATAAAGCAGAGTGAGATATAGAAAGTTCCTTAACTGAGGTCAAACAATTGTGAGATACTCCTTCTAGTAGAAGCAGGAGAGAGGCAGGATTCAGGGTATTAAAACATTGAGTAGTAATGTGAAAGGGTGAAAGTAACAAATTTCTTAAGAAGTTAATTGGCTGGCTGAAAAGTGTTGTGTAATCTCAGTCAGTAGTAATGTCTACACTGTATATGAGGAACAAGGTAGGGAACCTAGGACTAGCTCACTAGAAGCATTGACAAATTTTGCAGTGGCAGTTATTTCTCTAAGATAAGAGGGCCTTTGCAACTAGGTCAAGATTAAGGCTATAATAAGTAATAGTTTTGATGATTTCCATCAAATTGAATTAAAATCATTTACAAATAGACAAAAGCGCTGTTTGTAGTTAGGACTGCCGTTAGGGGTTAAATTGTGTCCCTGCTCCCCAAAAGATATGTTGAAGCCTTAACCCTCATAGCTCAAAATGGAAACTTATTTTGAAATAAGGTTGTTACAGATGTGACTAGTTAGGATGAGATCATACTGGAGTAGAGTGGGCCCTTAATCCAATATGATTTATAAGAAGATGACCATGTGACAATGGAGGCTGAGACTGGAGTGGTGCAGCAACAAGCCAATGATTGCTGGCAAACACCAGAAGCTAGAAAGAGGCAGGGAAGGACTCTCCCCTACAGGATTCAAAGAGAACATGGTCCTCCCAACACCTTGATTTCAGACTTCTAGCCTTTAGAACTATAAGACAAATAAATTTCTGTTGTTTTAAGCCACCCAATTCTGGTACTTTGTTACAGCAGCCATAAGACACTACTATAGATCCCTAGGAAGGAAGTCGTTGAAGAGCCTCCTTCAAATTCCAGAAGGTCTGTTCATGCTTCAACTTTCAAAGGAGAGTCTCTTACTGAGGACTTAGTAATTCATGAATAGGTATCATAATTCAGAAAAAAAAATGGCATCTATTGAGTGCAATATCCCGATCAACCTAGGAATCCTCTCAATTGTCATTTTGTGAGGGATCTAGAATAAGTTTGCATAGTCTTTATCAGGAGAGTGTTTTTCTCTCCCTAGATAAGTCATGCCCTACATAGGAAGGCAATTGGAGGAGAGAGGGAAGACTTATTAGGAAAAATGAGTTTAATTTGTCGTTCTGTTGGTCAAATTGCTCATTAGCTTTGGCCAAAGAATCTTTTGGTAAAACAATTTTTTTAATTAGAATTTGATTTGAAATACTTTGCAGTACTGTATTGTGCACTTAAAATATTGTTTTGGGTAGATCTCAAGTTAAGTGGTCTCACCACAATAAAAACTTACAATTGTAACTGTATTTAAATATACTGTCAGAACTGATAGGTCACTTTCTCAAGTTCCATTTATGATCATGGATTTTGGAATTTATTTCAGAAATATTCAACAGCAAACAAGTACTACTTTATTGTAGTAAATGTAATATCTAAATATTAATCCTTATAATTTGCCTTTTTCTTTTCAAAGTGTTTTGATTAACAGTGTTGTTCTATATCACCATTTTTTTTTTAATCTACAACATCAGAAACTATAAAGTTTATGTTCAGGGAAAAGAAGAATTCTCACAATGAGAACAGAGCATGTAGAGCCTTTGTAAGTCTTCAGCAAGGATTTTAGAGATAACTGCCATTGTGAATTGTGAGTGAACACACGAGAGGGAATGTACACTCAGTCTTCAGAAGATTCTTTATTTTGTTGACCAAAAAAATAATAATGTGATTTGGAAGCCACTGTATAAAAATAAAAAATACTGACCATTGGGCCAGAGAAGTCTTATTTCCTTTCTTTTCTAAGGTGTCTCTCAATGATTAATTTTGTTCAAGTCAAATGCTCTCCAGAGTGATCATTAAAGCCCCAAATAATCCTTGATAAAGTGATGCCACTTAGAGATATACTTGTATGAATAATGATGGTAAGCAGATTTCATATAAGACGCTGGAGTTTTCCCTGAAAGAGCAGAGGATGTAGAATTAGATGATTCAAAGCTGGCAATAGTAGGCCAAAAGTAAAAACACCAAAATTATAATGATTTAATACAGTAGAAGTTGGTTGCTTCTTCATATAATAATTTAATGCAGGTGGCCTATTTGGTAAGAGGGGGTCGCCTCCACAGTGAGTCAGAGCCCAGGCTCCCTCTGTCTTGAGAAGGAAGGAGAGGGAGGCAAGTAGAGGAGCCTCATCTACTTAAAAGTCTCATTCTGGGAGAGACACAGATCTCTTGTGGTCACATTCCATTCTAAAGGACTAATAATTTGCCACATCAGAAGGCAAGGAAGAGATCCTTGTCTGGACACCTTCCTTCCAGTGACGTATCACATGTAAAAAAAAGAGTCCAAATTTTTAGTAGTCAGCTAACATATAACTAGCATGAGCTTATAATTAACCAATCCAGATAATTTAAGCTAAAACAACCCTGCTTACCAAAACCATAGGAGTCCACATTCTCTCTGCACATTGCTAGTTAATTACACAGCCTTATGCTTCATTCTGCATGTGAAATTATGGGCCAAATAAGGCCTTTTTCATTCACACTGATATTTTGAATTATTAAAAGTAAAGTCCATAAGGCTCTCTTTAGCTTCCTTGAAGCTATTATATCTTTATTGTGTTATTGTTACAGCTTTCTTTAATGGTGTGTCAAAATTTTACATAGAGCAAAAATGACCTAAGTGTTTGACTGCCAGTTCTCTTCTAATTACAAAGTCTCCCCTTATTTAATTATTAGTGCTACAACCTAAGGTAGCATGACTGCATACCCAAAAATAGCTTTGCAATAATATTTTAAAGTATAAATAATTTAAAATAGGATAGCACTGGGATTTAAACTATAGCTCAATATGTTTCTTTATTAACATCAAAGAGAAGAAAATAATACAAGGAACTCTAATTGATTTTAGTGAACTCTTGCCATTTCTAAAGACAAGAATTATTATTTAATCTCTTTGGATGTTTTATAAGCACACAATATTACTTAAATAATGGCAAGTATCTACCCAATGTCAAATGGAATAAACTGAATAAATATTGCAAGTAATATTCAAAAAATATTTTGAAGATCATAGTCTCTGCTTGGATAGACTGCAGGGAAATATATTCCAATTTTAATGCAAATGCCAAATATAATCATATTTTCAAAGGATAAGTCACATAGACTAAATTGGTTGAATATTCAGTGCTGACCATCAAAAATAGGTGATGCTGACTATATAAAGTGGCTACTATGATGATTATTTCTGCTATCCTGAATACTCACTATGCTCTTATCTAGTTGTTACTGATGCAATGAAGAAGTAGTTATTCATATCACCACTGGTGGCCTGTCACACCCACTTTGCCTCAGGGAGGCAAATAGATTTGTTATGCTCTTCAGCCAAAGGCATTTAGTTGGTTTGACCCAATAATTTGGGTGGCCTTATTTTTCTTCCAGACAAGGGACTCATTACTAATTTGAGGATTGAGTGATGTGGAAGGAAATTTTAATAGATAAGTTATACTGCTGCATGTTTGTTTTCTAGCATAAGTTCCATTTAGGATAGTAATAACATCAAAATTGGTTAAATATTGAGAAGAGGTTTACAAAACCACTTGCATTCCAGTGATTACCCAAAAGGATCTATTTTTATTGACTTGAAAGGAATCAGAGCTATCTGCACAATTTCTATCCCTGGAAGACTGGCGCGTCACCTTTGTTAGCCTGCCCAGTTTTAGATTTTTACTTCTCAGGTAGTAGCATCTGTCTTCCTTTGGGGAACTTCCTGGCCAAGGGGTACTATTTGACACAAAACAGACCAAATTTGTACACCTAAGATTTTTAATCTTGTATTGATAATCTTAACAACTAAAAATGGATGGAGACAATTCTTTTTGATCCTCCTGAGGGGACTTAATAATGAAACAGTCCTTTAATTCCTGCTACTCAGGAAGATTCCTGGTTCTTAAGGCCTGATGTTTAACTTTGCCTCCTATTTTGAACTGCCCTTATCCTTTAAATAAATTTATTTTTTGCTTAAGTTAGCCTGAATCAGTTTCTGTGGCTTACAATCCAAGAACCTGACAATAAAAAGACTTTATAATCTGTGATCAAAAATTCACCCAAAGATATAAGATTTCCAGGATTTGACTCGAAATGTCATTTTCACAGCTTAAAGAGTTGAACGATTCTACCAAATACAGGCATATGAAAGGTTTGACAAGTTCAAATGATTTACAGCTATGTTAAAAGCCAAGGAAATGTCAAATTCAGTCAAGTGACCTAGATGGGAATAAAGATTTCCATGAGCAGAGCAGGGAAGTGAACTACATGGACTAGGAGACTAAACCCTTTACATTATGAAGTCTTTCTAATAATTGGTATTGCAAACAAGAATTCAGTCATCACCTTGGCTAATAACTTTAACCATTACATATGTGAGACAGTATCTCTAAAATGTCTTAGGATTCGATAAATGTTTCTATAATGGGTAAATATAGTTTAAAACCAAGAATAAAGTTTAAAAATATTTCAGAGGATTATATCTATAATAAACCAATAATAATAGCAATAATAAAAATAATAATTGTGGTTCAGGAATCTCTATATATTTTGTATTTTATATACTTTTACTATTTCAAAGAATTTGGCCTATTAGTATAGTTATTTTTAATTCTATTCAAAAACACATAAATGTGTCACTTAAATTTGTAATTATAAGTAAAAAATTTCTTAGTATACATGTTATTAGAATATTTAAAAGAACCTGAGTATAGCTATTTGCAAACTTAATTTATTAGATTTAAAAAGAATTATTCAAAAATTTAGAAGTTTTGTTCTGGTGCCTGACAACAGAAACACCTAAAAGGGAATTTAAAATATTAAATCTATAATTATAGCTTCAAATGTAGTTTTATGTAAGAGGCTATTATTCAAAAATTTTAAAATATATATATATATAATTTGACTAATCAATAAATGCAATAAAATTTATAAGCTGAATATAAAAGTTTTGACATTTATAATTTTAATAAATAGAATAACATTTTTATCTTCAAAACGACCCCTCCTAAAAAAAGTCATATTAACAATATCTGAAAGGACATATGGTAGGTAGCAGGATAGATAATTTGAATATGTGACAGGAAATACTTTAAACTATTAATCAATTTTCACTATTATTATTACTTCTACTACTACTACTACTACTACTACTACTACTACTACTACTATTGTATTTCTTTCTTTTCCTGTCCCCATTTAAACAAATAGTCAATCCAGGTTTCATTGCCAGCTTGACAGGAGGCAGGGAGGAAAGGACCCTAGTAGAACAAAAATCAGAAGTAGTTTGATAATCTCCCAGATCTCTGATTCCAAGACCTAATCCCTAAAACTGGGAGAAGATTAAAGTATCTAGGCCAGAATCATGAAAGGAAAATTATTTTTCTAAAACAAAAAAAGTCCCAGGATTTTAGGAGACAGATTGAATCATGAGAACAGTTATGTCTGAGGTCTAAATATACAGAAAACTTCATAGGCAAAGCATTTAGGCAAGTGGAAAGACTGCAGTACTAAAATGAATATCTTTGTGGAAATCCAGGCAGCCTTGCAAAAATTCCTACACCCCTCCTTTGAAAGAAAGCCCCTGGATTTTAAGAGCTATGTAGAAGAAAATGACTAATTCTCAAAATACCACTTCCTAGTGCAAAATGTCTTTAAAATGCTAGATAAAATACTATAAACTTTTTATAAATATATAATGGGCTCACAAGAAAGCAAAGAAAATCTCTAGCCCCCCTTTCCCCAAAAAGAAAGAACTGAGCTGTAATTGGAGTGGTCAGCAGTTTTTAGAGTTGTAGATGCTCTGGTTTTAATGCATAAATGGGAAGAAGCATAAGGGCTTGGCTTATATAAATTAGAGTAATGGGATTAGATTTCTTGCACATATTGAGGGCCCTTGAAGGGTGACTACAACTTCAATAAAAAGGTAAGCTAGAAAAAAAAAAGGCTGATGATAAAGGGAAACACAAAAGGTAATTTATCTTCAAAGCCTCAGCTCCATGTGAAAAAAGGAAAAATACTAAGGAAAATAGTCTCTCTCATACATCAGAACTATAGCCCTCACCTCATATGAATTTGGAGTTTGAATAGCCATTACTTAGTTCAGGAAGCCCCAGGCTAATAATCTGAGGCTGTTATAGGTTTGAACCAATCCAGGATATCTAGCAAAAACAAATGCAAATCTTCTCTAGAACAGAGGTGGGCAAACTATGGCTAGCAGACCAAATCTGTTGTTGTACTACCTGTGACCTCAGAATGTCCACAAAGAATTTAAAAAGGAGAATATTTCACGACACATGAAAATTGTATGATATTCAAATTTCAGTGTCTATAAGTAAAGTTTTATGGGAACACAACTACAATATTTGTTCATATTGTTGTCTTTGGCTGCTTTCATGTTACAACAGCAATGTTAGTGTTGAATACTTGTGGCAGAAACTGTATGTCACACTCTCATTACTTCATATTGGTGCTTAGCACACTACAAATCACAGTGATGAAGTTACACTTTGTCAGCATTTTGAATGCCATACATATCACCATACCACTATCCTTTATTTTATTATTTTTTATTATTGCATACTCATTATGTTGAAACGAATAAAAAAGAAAATGAAAAGTAGACTCTGAACATCATACTTTTAAGATAAAATGGAATGTGAATTATTTTGTTATCAAATTAAATTGCACAGCATTATGCTATTGCTATATTAAAAGGATACAATTAGGTCAATATTATCAGACTAAATAATCGCCAGACTATTTATTGCCAAAGTACAATATTCCCAAAACAGTCAGAACAATGAGAAAATGTAAAACAAATATCTCATTAGAACAGATTTTTTCCATGAAAATTAAAAATCGAAATGAAGCTGCAACCAAAGGAGCTATCTAAGTGGCTCATTTGTTAGCCAAGCGAAAAAAAGATTGTTTACCAATTGTGAGTTACTTAAATTGTATTTAATGGTAGTAGCCAAAATAACAGTGTCCAGAGAAGGCTAACTTGTTTGAATGATTAGACTTTCTGTTGCAGAAAGAGGTGAGGACATTAGGAGCAACAAAAATAATCAACTTAAAAACGTTAATAGTCAGCTTAAAATGATTTCTAATGGTTTTCCTTGGCTCTTGATGAGTCGACAGATGTTACCAGTACTGTTCAGTTGTAGTTACTTAAGAATTCAATGCTGAGTTTGAAATGACTGAAACAGCCTCTATGATTGATCTGATAAAACTACAGTCAAGAATATTTTCAAAGAAGATGAAAAAACAAGAATTCAGTACAAACTGAGGTGAAACCTACTAAGCTATATTACAACTGATGGTGGCAAAAATATGTGTAAAGAAGAAAAAATTTTAGTTGGCTAAATTTACGAATATTGTAAAAATATAAGGCGTTTAAAGCCAAGGTTATTTATTATATTTTTCATTACGACTTATTTGTGGAAATTATTGGTATTTACCATGTATTATTAAGCCTGTTGTGTCCATGGTGAACTACATTTGCTTTCACGAACTTAACCATTTTCACTTCTATGCCTTTTTCTTTCCAGAAATATAAGTTAAATGTTCTGACTTGCTCTACCACATATTAGTTTAATAATTTAACAGCCATGTGGTTTCATTGTGATTTTTTGCTTGTTTTTGTTTTGTTTTGTTTTTAGCTCTGAGCTGAGAATGAAATTTTCCTGAATGGAAAGATCTGCCCTCAATCACTATTATTGAACAATGAATGACTTTGGAAATTAACTTTTGCTGCCCTCTGCATTAGTCAATTTCTTTTTGTTGCAGGTGACAGAAACCCAATTTGAACTAACTTGACCAAAAGAGGAAACATCAAAATGCTCACAGAGGGATGAAAAATGCAAAAGTGTGATTGCACTTCAGAGACAAATATGATTAGGAACTAGAATGCCACCAAGTCTCTTTTCTCCCAATTCTCTTCTTTGAGAGTCAGGCTTCTGTATCCTATTTTAGACTAGTTTCACCCACATGCAGGAGTGGTACACCAATATATCGAAATCCCATAATTTATCTTCAGAGAGCAGTTGTTAATGGGATTTTCTGATCCCAAGTATAAAAACCTTGAGAAAGTGCACTCAGTGGGGCAGGGTCTAATGTCCACCCTATACCAATCACTGTGGCAACAGAGGCAGGCTACTTAGGAAGATGCAACCACCACTGGAACCGTTTGCTTAGAGAAGGGGAGAGAGCATTTTCTTGGGAAAAAAAATCTGTCTGCTCTGGACAGATAAAATAGTTAATGTCCTCAGCAATCTAAGGTGTTTCACTAAACCAATAGTATAGAAAGTGTGGTGCACAGACTCCTAGGGGTCCTTAAGATCCTTCAGGTCTACGAAGTCAATGTTATTTCCATGAGAATACTAAGATGCTATTTATTTTTTGTATTTTTTATTTTTATCTTATCTTTTTGGCATGTTGATTTTTGCATTGATGGTACAAAAGCAATTATGGGTAAAACTTTTGGTGCTTTAGCATAAATGAAGTCAGTGGTACCAAATTATTCTAGTAGTCATTATATTCTTCACCATTATGCATGTCCAGTTTAAAGGCAGAATAAAAGCAAGTTTCATTTATGAATGCCCTTTTAAAAGTGGTAAAGCTATTTAAATTTATTAAATCTTGATCTTGAATACACATTTTTATATCTATGTAAATAAATGAGATATATGCATAAAGCCTATTGGCTACAAACAAAAATGAGATGATTATTTTGAAGAAAATGCACTCATATAATGATTTGAGTTGCAAGCTGAACTAAGTACTTTTTCATGGAACATAATTTTTACCTGAAAGAGTAACTAACAGACAAATTATGGTTATTCAGACTTGGATATTGATACATATTTTTTCCATGAAATTAGCCTGTTACTTCAAAGAAAACAACTGTCTGTATTTGGTGTTAATGATAAGTTTCAAGCTTTCAAGTGAAAATTAGATTTTTGCCAAACTTGTATCCTCCACCATTAACTTTACAGCTAGCTTCTCAATATTTAAAGACTTTTCTGATCATATAAGTGAAGATATCAATAAATGTAACTTTTTGATGTTATATAATGACGTGTTAAAATTCGGAAAATCCACATCACTCTGCGAACCAATATTTTTTATATAAATAATGCATGACGTTACAAAATCATACATGGGAAAAGATACATTCAAAGTGCAAGATAGACCATGGATTCTAATGTAATGGAATATGAACATTTAATTGAGATGCTTTCAGATTCCACATTGTTGTTAACTTTTAAAAAACTACTGCTTGTTGAGTTTTGATATAATGTAAAAGAAGAAAAACCACCATTATCTTAAAGGGCCCTTAAATGACCTTCCTACATGAACAAGTGGTTTTTGGAGTTCTTAACGAAATTTTAGGAGGGTAAAGGGGTCCTGAAACAAAAATGTTACAAACTGCTGCTCTAAACTACACATATGTAGATTTCTAGGGACAAGAGATATTGTCAATGCCTCCAAGTAGTAAGGAATCTCTAATACTACAATGATAATTGGGAAGATTTTGCTATTAATAATCATTTTCATCATCATCATAACCATTCCTCCCAAATAGAACAGAAAACATTTATCGAGGCTCTGCTCTGTCTAGGGTCTGTTCTAAATCCTTTCCATGCATGTAATGATCATAATAATCCTTTGACACAAGGAATCATTATTATCATTATCATCTCCATTCCACAGAAGGGGAAACTGAGACTCAGAGTGGTTAATGAGGATTGGAAGCAATGCAATCAGCAAGTCTTAGGCTTTCAACTACTCCCACCAGCACTGCTCTGTACTTTCACAGAGCATATCTGTGAGGCAAGGCAAAAAGACCAGGCCAATGTTCTATAGCCGTAGTGCCCATTATGATAGCTACTAGCCATGTTTGCTTAAGTTGCTGAGTCTGTACTGAGATGTCACATAAGTGTAAAATATACACTGGATTTCAAAGACTTAGAATGAGAAAAAGAATGTAAAATATCTCCTTAATATTTTTATATTCATTACATGTGAAATGATAAATATTTTAGATATATTGGGTTAAATAAAGCATATTATTAAATATGCTTTAAATAATTAATTTCACCTGTTTCTCCTTTTTAAAATGTGACTTTTAGAAATTTTCAAATTACATATGTGACTTGTATCTTACTTCTCTTGGACAACACAGGTCTATAGTATCAATCGAGTTTTAGACTTGTTTAAATAAGAGGTTTCAAATGTGCATCACCTTCAAGAAGCCATTTTTTTCCTTTCTGAAATATTTTAAGGGCTTCCTCCTTAATTAAAATAAAAATTAGTGACCTGTGGTTTAGTGTCTTCAAAGAGCTCATGCAGCTCCAAACAACTTTATTTAAACCAAGGAAATAATCAGGTTTCACCGTGCCCTTTTACAAATGTCCTTGTTCAAACAGATATTTCTTGGCAAAATTCCAAATTTATCTTTTTGTGCATATTGCATAACCATTTTAAATCTTTTTTGCCATTTATATTAAAAAAGAGGGAATCACAGTTAAGAAAAAGGAAAAGTGATATGGGGAATTGTAGCAGAACCCATGGAGACATTACTGCAACGTGGCTTTGGAAGAGAAATGAAAAGAAAGCAAAATATATCAGGGTCTTGAGGCTGATGCATTCCTGCCTTTGGGATAGAGGTGAGGTAGGGAAGGAGCTGTCAGAGACAGTGTAGAGCTTTCCCCTGCAGCTCAGTTGTGGCAGGAGTGGAATTACTGAGGGCTGAGCTCAAGTTGCATACTATGAGTGTGAAGAAATAGCTGCAGTAGGCATTAATGGTCTCTTCTAGTGCTTTAGATTCAACAACTTTTTTTAAAATGTACCCCCAAAGTTTCTCCTCTAATAATAGCTAACATGTATTGATACTTAGAACATGCCAAGCCTTCACACATGTAACCCATTCTATCTTCCCAATAATGCCAGGAGGAAACTGAGGCATAGAGGTGCCAAGTAATTAGAGTCATTCAGTATTTGTCAGAGGGTGGATTAGATTCAGCGTCCAGTGGCCATAGACTAGACATCAGAACTAGTCTCTAACCACTGCACATACTGCCTCACGCAGCTCTCTCAATCACAGTATTCTGTCTCTCCTAGAACATGATAAATCCCAGAGCTAAAGCTAACACTTCTATATTATATAACATACATTATATGACATTATCTACAAATTATAATAAATTCAGGATGTCAAGAACTAAGCTAACCAAGGGCAAATTTTTATAACATGTTGAAAGTCTACGACACTAGAAATTTATTTTAACAGTAATCAAAAAGAGTGGAACTCAGTGAAAGGCCAATTTATCTTAGATTTTATCCCAGTGGAGCATTTAAAAAAAAAGAGAGAGAGAGAGAGAGATTTTCATGAAGACACAGGCTTTTGCTGTAAGGTTTGACTAAAGGGTTGTATGCAAATTCCATCCCTGACCCCAGTGAGGAGTGCAAGTCCCCACGCTATAATTCATAGCACCTTTTGGTTTCCTTCATACTTAAATTCTTTGAGTTTCTCTCAGCTTTTTTTTTTTTATTATTTGTAAAATTGGGATAACCTTCTGGAGTGTAATGTTTAAACAGGTTATATAAAAAGCTTAGAATAATTCCTAACACATAGCAGAAACTCAATAAATGTTAGTATTATTATTTCTACTATTTAAGATAAATGATTGCTTATATTTTTGTAATTGTTCATACAATGTTTGACTCCTGACAACTAGTATAAGCTTCCTGATGTCAGGGACATTTAACCACTGTGGCACACATCACAACAGTCCCCTGCTATCCAGCTCTCCTCTTCGTCTGAGCACACAAGAAGATTGATCTCTTGAAACTGAGCATGGCCATTGACTTGCTTTAGCCAATGAAATATGAGCAGAAACTTCTAGGTGTAAGATTTAACAGACTCTCCTTTTCTCTCCTCTATCTCAATGAATGGGCAAGCAAGTTTTGATATAGAGATACAACCCTGAGTCCTGACATAGAGGACAGCTACTCTGAGGTGTAACCTGGTTCTACAGCAGACTTTGATGAGGAAAATAAACCATTATTGCTTAAGTCTCTGGAGAGATTGGGGTGATTTATCACAGCAGCATTACCTAGCCTACCCTAACTATTATAACCTATGACATTCCCACAGTGTCTGGCACCTAGTAAGTGATCAAATATATATTCTCTAAATCAATGAATTTTTAAAAAATCTTTGAATACATTTATTCATAAGAGTTACACAAAAATTTTAAGCACATTAACAATTATGATGACTAAAGAATTTATTAAATTCAACATTACATTTTTTAACTATAGTTCAGTTAGTGAATTAAAAGTTTTAATCATTAATAAAAATAAATAATTTTCTTAAAGAAATTATTTTCAATTCTATTTTGTGTACAGCGAAAAACCTTGGAAATTTTAACTGATTTGTATATGGGCATCGCTATCTTTAGGGTTCCAAACAATCATCTTAGATATCAAAGTCAGAGTCACACATGCTTTGCACTCCAGGAGGATTTCACTAAAGTTTTATTGAATTTATATTGAATCATTTTTTTGGTGAAGTGGTTTTCAAAAACCTTTATTTCCGTTATTGAGTCACTTACTTAAATGACCCTATTTAAAGGCACCAGTTCCTTATAGAAAGGCCCTGAAAAAATTCATCTGTGTGTGGTATCTGCCTCCATGACAACTACAAAACAGATGCAGAAATTCTTCATAATCATGTAGATTACACTAGAAACCGGAAGGACCTCAAGGTCAAAAGCATTAAGAAAATGTGTTTAACAAATGGAATTTGTGGTTTCTCTAGCTAGGGAGGAGGGAAGGGGAATGGGCACTGGTCGTACAAATATCTTTTTGTTCTCATTCCAAAAAGAATCAATACATTTACAAAGAGGAAAGAAAAACTGTGCACCCAGTTTTTCTTTCTGGTTGTGGAAGCATGACAAGTTCTACAAGTGGTAATGGTGGTCAGATAGAGGAATTGACCTTGTCACAGATAAAAATAAGGAGGCCCAAAAGAGTGAGAAGATAAATCCTGAGGTTCTGGTATATGCAAAAGAAGTCACAGAAAAACAGTGCTGTTCTCCAGAGCTACTAATGGCCTTGAGTAAATCAATGCTTTTGGAAGAGTCATTAATTCCTGTGGCTTCCCAGCTCTAGTGCCAAGGGGACCACCAGACTCATAATCACATAAATACGGGGAGATGATTTGGCATCTGGTCTGATTGATAGAGGTGTGAGAAATAAGCAAGTCTAAGGTGGTGGAGAGGATTAAATGAAAGATCAGCTTTGATCTGCATAAAAGGTTCTACACAGAACCGCTGGGCTTTGAAGAGGGAGTAGAGTATGGAGGTGACCCAGGGTGCCTTAGGCAGGCATCTTATGGATACCATTAGCTAGTTGTGTGACCTTGGACTAGTTCTTAAACCTCTTTGTGCTTCCACTTCCTCCCCTGGAAATGAAACAATAACAGTGCCCACCTCAAAGCATCATTTTGAGAACTTGATTTGGTTAAAACCTATGCAGCACAATTGTTCAGTATGAAGTAATAACACAGGAAATGTTAGCTTTTGTTATTATGGCCCCGGTGCACACAAGCTGTTCGGTTATGGGGTTCAGCCCTTACCAGCTATGTGACCTTGAGCAAATTACTTCTCTGTCCTTTAGTCTTCTCATCTGTACAACGAAATAATAATAATTCTCATGTCATAGTGTCGTTAGAAGGAGTAACAATATAACACCGAGTATGATGCCTTGCTCATAGTAATTCCATGATCAATGCTTCCTGATATCGGTAGTATTTCTCCTAGGAAGAAGCTGAATAGGACAGCAGACATACTGGCTCAGGTACCAGAAAGTGTCCTCCGGGGCTGACCGTGTGTGAGGGTTTAATATACAGGCAAGAGCGTTTGGAGAAATGAAGGAAAAAAGGTTCTCATGCTTAGAAAGAAATACGTATGCTCTCTTACAATGGTGGGGTCTAGGTCTTCCAGGCGACGCCTAAAATGGGATATGGTTACCTTTTTAAAGGATGTAAGCTCTTGTAAGAAAAGCTGAGATAAATTCCTGAGGGCAGAGATCCCCTCCCACTTCTTTACATCTCCTTAGTTCCCAGCACAGTGCTAGACACTCCAAACATTTGCTGAACCCAGTCAACACTCGGGTCTGGCGCCCTGACTGTCCAGCAGAGGCCGCCCTGGGCCGGGGCTCCTGGGACCCTAGCTCTGGGAGAGGAAAGGCCAGGGGGTGGCCTAGTTGTCGCCGTGGGGCCCGGGTGGGAGGAGTTTGGCGGAGACTGGCGCGGCGGCGGGGGCGGCCCCGGGCTCTGGCGGCTGGGATGGAGCAGACGCTCGCCGGGCGCCGGAGGACACACAGTTGACGGAGCCGCGCCGCGATCGCCTGGCTTCCCCGCACGCCACCCGAGCCGCGCGGGACACACGGTTCCCACCGCATCCCGCGGGGCAGAGGAGGAACCGTCCGCGCCCCGTGCGCTCGGTCAGTCCTGGCAAACTCTCCCGCCGCCCGCGTCGGGCTCGGCACCGAGCACTAGGGTACCATGATCTGCAAGACTCTCTTCGTTCTCTGCATCTTCGCGGCAGGTATTTTGGGGCGCGGTCCTCCTGGAGGGGCCGGGAGTGGTATGGGCCCTGACGGCCAGCGCTAGGGTCGGGGCTGGAGGTGGGGAGACAGGGAAGTAAGTCGCCGCGCGCGGGTGGACGGAGCGGTGCGAGCCTCCGGGGTTGGCGAAGGACTGTGAGCACTGGGACTTGAGGTGACGCGCACCTTTGGAGATTCTGGGGCATGCCGAACCGAGGGGATGACAGGGTCTCCCTACTATAGCCCGCGCTCGCACAAACTCCGGGTTTTGTAGAACAGGTGGCTGCGCGACGCGTTCGAACCCCGTGTGGGCAACACTGACTGCGACCCGGGGCTTCTCGGGTCTCCCAGCGCACTCTGCCAGAATCCGGGACCAGACTTCTTAACGCGAATGGACCCGGGGAGCGATGAAGAGCAGGAGAAGCCTGGGAGAATCGCATCTGGAAAGGCTTTAAGCAGTGGCTGCGAGGGCGGGGCTGGCGTGCGTTCTCCTAGACTTAGTGGCCTCTGGGAGATGATGCGGCATTCGAGTCTCACCGAAGCTGGCCCGACCCGGCTCAAGCTTGCGATCACCGCTGTGGAGTTGCAGTTGTACCCAGCGGTCTGCCGCCTCCCCCAAAAATGCGTGCCATGGCAGAAACTGTTAACTTGGCTAAAACTAGCATGCCCCATATCCCGCCTACTCCCCCATCACACACGCACCGGCCTCGGTACCGATTTCCCTTACGCGCTTCTCAGGTCTGTGGACCA
Source organism: Eidolon dupreanum (assembly GCA_028627145.1). Lineage (NCBI taxonomy): Eukaryota > Metazoa > Chordata > Mammalia > Chiroptera > Pteropodidae > Eidolon > Eidolon dupreanum. The sequence goes on from CM053513.1 coordinate 44,535,192, forward strand.
CCGACGGCGGCGGCCTCCGGCAGGAGGCTGTGGAGAGAGGAGCAGGAGGAATGAGCTCGGCTTGGTGGAGGCCAGGGCGAGATTCAGAGTAACGCTTTTGAGTCGAGTTGGGGGTGCCCAGTTTTTCTAGAAAATGCAGCCCGACAAGGGATAACTGAGTGGGATAAAGTGCCAGTGGAAATAGTGGCTGTAGTGCTCGAACACTGACAAGTCAAGATAAGGACATTCCAAAGCCACATACACACGCTGATTTGACTCCTGCTTGTAGTCAGTGTATATTTTTCCTTCTGAATTGCTTAGATTCTTTTAATTGTGGACACAAGTCTCTATAACCCCTTGAAAGGGAACTAGGGCTTTCCTTGCAGGTTTGAGGAAAAGTTTCCCAACTTGAGGCAATAGCGTGCGTTTTTCCTCTACTTATGAACACCTGAGAAAACTCTTTTTTCTCTGGTGTCTGCAAGGTTTGAGGACCCGTCCGCCGACGGTTCCCGAACAGTGTGGCAGCTTTGGCTGTGCATCGCCGCAGGTTAACAGTGCGTCCAGCCCGGGGATTGCTCTGCGTGGCAACTCCCGTAAACCTCCAGGCAAGAGATGTTTACGAAACGCCATGAAAGGTTTTGAGTTTTGACTTTCCCCTCACTAGATATGTTTTCATGAAACTCGAGGCTCGGAAAACCTTCTAGAGCCAGTAGGTTTGTTTACTAATTTTATTGCTCTCCTCGTCGTTTTTTTCTTTTTAACAGCTCTGGCAGTCGGCAAAGTCAGGATTAACCCCTACTAGGTAGTGTATTGTGGCATTTTTCTTTTTTTCTAAAGAGCTCAAGAACTTTTTCTCTTGGCCAGTTTTACAGGTTAGTCCTGCAAATTGGGGGCAGAAATACTGCCTTTGTTCACAGCCAGGGTGAGGAAGCTGGTGGTTCAGGGACTAATTGAGCAGCCTCACCGTCAACCCTGCACACGTGTGGAGGTCAGAGCCAAGAAGATCAGCCTCCCAGTCCTGGGGCTCTCCTGACCCCCGAACACATGATTTTTCTGTATACATCTCCCCAACAGGGAGTGATGCAGCTCCATTCTTTCCTCTGAGTGTGTGCCTCTGAAGGAATCTCTTTAGGGTCAGTGTGGTTTTAGAGCTACTTGCAATAAGTTGTCAGGAAAATAATATTAAAATTGACATAAATACCTCATGAGATTCTTTGCATCCCAAAATAAAATGTTTACAGAAACTAAAATGTCACTTTTTTTTGGAATAAATAAATGTTTAGTAAAGGAAAGGGGGGTGAGGGCTCTTGAAATGAAAATGAATGTTTCAGTGGCTCATATGGAGCTGCCTTGGCAAAGCTTCAGTTTGTTTCACCAGGCAGTTGCTCCTTTTCTGTTTTCTCCCCCCACCCAATTCCCGCCCTGCTTCCAGCTTTAGAGGCTTCTGGATAATTTCTGTAAAACTCTTAAGGTGATGCTATCTTGAGCCAGGAATGAGGTTTGGCAGGGGGATTTTTTAGCTTAATAAATCAATATATACATAGCATTTCCTCCAGTCTGTATGGTAGAGACTTGTAAATATGTGTGCATTGTCAACAACCCAGCAAAAAAATTTACTTACTCATCTGTATTTTTAAAAGAAGGAAGAGAGAAACTATGAACTGTCTACAGTTCTCTCAAAGTTTACTGTGGTAGAGAACTAGCATGGCTATTGTACAAATATTCCCCACACCTGTAATGCATGTACAAGGCATATAGGAGTTCTGCCTCCAAAATAAAATACAAGCCAGAACCTGAAGGATTTGGCAGCAGAACCAAGAGCGAGGGAGGATGGCCAGCTACAGGAAACCTCCATCTTCATCCTTCGCCCTTTCCCCTCAGGATTCTTTTCCTTCATTTTCACCACCATCATTGCTGCCCTCCCGTGTTCTATGCCAATTTGTTTAAAAAAACTCACTCATTGAGACATCTGAGATATACTGGAACTTTCAAAAGGCCTTTTTCAAACACTCAAGAAGGACAAAAGGGAAAGAGGCACAGGTAAGAGAGGCACAAACCCCAGAGTCCAACTTTTCCTGCCCTAGGTTCTATCCTGTTTGCTCCTAGCATTCCCCTAGGGAAACAACTGCATTCCACCCCACTAGCCAGGCCGACTTTCTGGCCCCTTGGTGATCAAAACCAGGAGAGCTAGATTCCAGCCAGCCACCCAGCTAGAGATCCTATTTGTGTTCTGGGTCTGTCGTAGCTCTTCTCCAGGCGACTAACATCTAGACTGTCTTTGTCCTTGAAGGAAGACCCCACCCTACACATTTATAATTCTGTTCTTACTACAGGTCCTGATTTTCGTCAGGACCTTATCATAACCATACTAAAACCCTATCATAAATCTTGTCATAAACATGTTAAAAATAAACCAAAAATACACACACACATTTACAGGAACAATGAGGTTGCCTACAGTTGGTTGGAAGTGGGCCTGAAAGTTTGCTTGCATTCCTTTAGCCTGGTTACCTACTATTCACCTGAAGTCTGTGTCACAGTTCAAGAAATGGTAACTCCTTCACTTAAAACCTGACAGGAGAAGGTGGAAGCTTTTCTTTGTTACCTGATACATTTACTGAGGCAGTGTTGCAAAGTAGTAAGCAGGGAGATTCTGCAGCTAGATTGCCTAGGTAAAAAGCCAAGTTTTACTACTTACTGTGTGATTTAAGACAAGCAACTTAACTCCTCTGAATTTTCTTATCTACAAAATTGGGGGATTATAACCTCATAAGGTTATTGCAAGTGTTTAATGACTGAAGATACCTACAGTGGCTGGGACACAATAAGCACTCAATAATGTTAGCTATTATTGTTGCTATTATTCTTATTCAGAAAGTTTACTGTATTTGGCAGTGATTAGGTCATCCTCTCCAAAAGCAGAGTTTATATGTTAGCTCTTGGACTATGTAAATCAAAGATCTCAACTAATATTCCAGCCCAGTGCCAGCTGTTCTGGCAAATTCTAATGTGCAAATTAAGAAAAGAGTCAGCTGAGCCTACTAAATGCCTAATTTGAAAAGGTTAATAACATGCCAGCTCAGATTTAGCACAACAGTCACAAAAATGCTCAACAACAAATAAAAGTAAAGTTTCACCAAGGACTTTGTTTCTTCCACAAAGTCTTTTACAAACTGGTATGTTTCAAAAGCCCAACTCAGGTAAACCTTAAGGTCAGGTTCCCAGAGCCACAAATTTTGGATAATACAGATCAGACAACTTAGGAAAGACAGTTTATGGTGTCTGAATGACCAGAATGGCTGTCTTCAGTGCCTAAAAATATAATGATGAAATTATTAATTTAACTTGAGCACTTGGGCCTGGTCTAATTGTGCTTGTGTTTTTATAAGGAAAATATTGGCCAAGTATTTTCACTATTTGAGTAGACTTTCTTAAACAATAATTTTCTGGGGAAGGCAGAGAGGGGTAGGGACAGGGGGTATAACGTCCACTGGAGAGAGACATTTAAAAAATACTTTCAAAGGGATCGGCTGTCTTAACACCCAAATGAAAGGAATCCTGCCATAGCATTTAGAAGTTTGCTTCCTTTTGGACGTGTCTGTCACTGAAATTGGAAATATTAGTTTAGGAACCAAATATTTGCTTTGCTAATAAGAGATTAAATGAAATAGTTGCTTGGAAAAAAATGTTTCATTTAGAAGACAGAGCAAGTACTAAAAAGAGGTAGGCAAGTAATAAGTACATGTGCCTTATGCAATGATTGCTTTTTACTTGGAAATGCAGGGCTAATAGGTTATCATTCAGTTAATGTGCAAGCAGGGTGACTATAAAATAAGACTGATTTGTGTATGTAGTTCATGTCATTACTTTTTTAATCACAGCTTAAATTATTTAAATGACAAGGATTGATGCAACATCAGTTTTCCTGATCTGTGGATCTTTAAATGTTCATCATAATCCTTTACACCAGCATAGTCTATTTCTTTTACCTGTTTTAATGTTGTTTATAAACCTGGGTTCTTTGCCATTTTATAAGAAATAGAAATCATTAAAACAAAATAGGCAATTATGTAATTCTTTTCATCTGTGTTTTTCCTGGGTGCAGGGTGGTATAATGTCAATTGAAAGTAAGCTGAAAAATAGTTTTCCTTTGACTAGTGCTGCCAGATTTAGCAAATAAAAATACAGGTTGCCCAATCCAATTTGAATTTCAAATAAACAGTGAATTCTAAGTATATTCCATACAATACTTAGGACACACTTAAACTAAATAATTTTTTGTTGTTTATCTTGAATTTAAGTTTAACTGGGCATTGTGTGTGTTTTGCTGAGAAACTCTACTGTTGGCCTTTCATCTGTGGTTCATCTCCACAATGGGTTTAATATAGGGTTAGCTTTATTTTGAAGCCTATCTCACCTGGCTTTAGTGGCACCATTTCATTAGTAACAATCTGTTCATGGGAAGACACGAAGATTTCAGAGCAGCTCTCTCTCAAATAGCAACTACAAGGATTCAGAGGCAACTCTCCAAGGAAATATTTTGAATCTGACTGCACATTGAGTAACTGTGCTTTGTGTGTTTCTGAACGATTGGTGGGATTTCTGTAGTCTCCCTGAGGCTACATTACCTGACCTCCTAGTAACCCTTTCTTTTACGAAAACAGTATATTTTAAATGCTAGCAATGTTCTTGCATAGGAGCTGGAACTAGAAGCCATATAGAGTCCAGCTGGCAGCTGATTAAAAAAAAAAGTTATAGAATAGCTTTGGATCTTAATGTTGTCTTCTGTGCCAGGATCTTAATACATTTCACAAATATTAATTATATAAGGTTTACATAATTCCTGCAGGATGGGTCTATTGGTATCACTTGAAAGCTATGACTACATAGAGCCTGAAGCAGCACGTTAAACAAAATGTCAAAGCAAATTTTAAAAAATCCTTTAAGCTATTGGACTGTGGTAGAAATTTGTATTTCATATACCCAAGGTAAAATCTGTGACTAGGTAACTGTTAAGAGGAAAAAATTGTTGAAAGTTACCAGGTGTGATCTTTAGAAAACATGTCTATGCAATACCAAATAAGCTGAATGGCAGAATACAACTTTGATGATAATATCTTCTAGTTACAGTCCAAATTCTGACACCTGATTTTCTTTTCCATTAAAGAAGAAATAAGGACATGGGAGCTTTAGTGCAGGTGTTGAACATGAAAAGAATTGGAAGAGAGAAGGTTTTGTTTGGTTGATTTTTCTTCTTCTTCTTCTTTTTTTTTTTTTTTTTTTTTTTTTTTTGCCATAGTTGTAAACTTCAAGCTATCATTCAGGCTGCACACTGGTTAGAACATGTTTTCTTATATGGGGATATTAAAATATGCATTGACTTTTAAATTATGATATTCTCGCCAGCTTTGTTTAGTCCAGAAATATAACCATATTACTGATAGAGTTGATATACCCACAGTTTTATCTATGATAGATTGTTACTGGTGTTGTCTGCCCTCATTAAATCCTTTTGATTTCTGTTGGAAAAGCTTTTGTGATCCCACAGATAGATCACAGACAGATACCGTTATATTGGCATTGAACTTTTATTTGATTGTTAAACACTTTATACTATATGATTCTTGCTTTGTACTGTGATTTTGATTCTTTAGAAAGAACAGTAACAATTATTGTAAAGATAAAAGAATGCCATCTTTATTGACTGTGCAGAAGCTACAGTGCACTATCTTTATGTGTTTAGAGAAATGTCTAAGACTCCAGTCTTCTAGTGAATTAATCTAATGTGTTATATTATGAGAGGACTTCAGTACATCGCAGAATTACAACATGAGGGAGTCTTGATGCCCATTTTTTCAACAAAAGGTCCTAAAGAAATCTGGTAGACTGAACCCCTCTCTTGGCCTGAGAAAAGAGGCAAGTTATTGGTGGATCACATACTCTGAGGGTCATGGGACTTCTTGCTGTTGATGGATCTGCTGCATGAGAAGCAACATCAAGATGGATATGGCTATCACTCAACCAGTGGGCAATTCTGGATGTTTTGTTTTAAAAATTACAGTGTTGATGGAGATGGCATTCGAGAGGAAAGAGCCCTGGAATTCTCCTTTTTGAAGAATACAGACAGGTCTGATTAGGAGAAAGGATTAACAATTTTTGAGGCTAAATGATCATTCATCATTTACATCCTGGGAAATGTTGGTGGGGAAGGAAGTGTGATATCAAATTGCATGTGGAAACTGGGTAAGAAATGGACAGTAGGAAGGGGCAGCAGCTGTTTCAGAATTTCTGCATAGGACATATGGGACAAGCTGGGGGACTGAAAGAATATCAGACAAACATATTTTTGAAGAATTGGATGAGAGGTGTTAAGAGAAAGAGACTCAAAGATGACTTATGATTTTCATCCTGAGCAACTAGAAAGTTGGAGTTGCCATCAACTGAGATGCCAAAGGCTTCAGGTGTAGCCTTCCTTATGGCATGCAGTGGCCGGGACATACTTCCTCTCTAGATACCTCATGGCTCATTCCCTCACCTCCCTAAAACCTTTGTTCAAATATCATGTAGAACATGTAAAACAGAGCAAGACATGTAAAAAATACTAAAGTCTCTATGAGACTTACCCTGATCAACAAAATTTTAAAACTGCAGTCTGTTCCACCTGCCAACACCAAATTCCAGTGCCCCTTCTACTTTTTCTACTTTTTCTTTAATGTCTTCCTCCCTCCATCCGTTACCTTCCCCATGCCCTGGGATTTTGTCTTTTGTTTACTGTGATATTTCCAGTGCTAAATACTGTGCAGCACTTAGAGAATTCTCAAAATGTGTTTGTTGAACTGAATGAACTAAATAACATTTTTTGAGGGCTGGCCAAATGAAGATTTAATTCAAAATTTTCCTTAGATCACCCAAAAATAAGACATTGACAAACTTGCTTGTTCTCAGGTGCTTATGTTTAGTGTTTCCAAATAGCATTTTTGAAAAATGAGCCAGGCTTTTAGTTTTCATTGAGGATTACGAAAGCTAAACTTTAAAATCAGCTTTTTCTTTTTCTTTCCTTTTTTCTTTTTCTTTTTCTTTTCTTCTTTTTTCTTTTTTTCTTTTTCTTTTTCTTTTTCTTGAGCTATGCACATACAAAACACTTCTTTTTAAAATGTAGGCTTTTTTTTTTTCTTTTTTGCCAGGGATATCACTTTAAAATAGCTGAAATTTCTTAAACTCCGGCCAATTAAAAAAATGTTGCCTTTGAGCTCAGCTACAGAAGATAAAGATACCTCCAGGTCTTCGAGAATTTTCAGAATAATTAAAAATAGCCTGGTGATCAAAAGTGATTTGAGTTTGAGGGAGGCACTGCTAGCAATTTCACAGTTATGTTTGAGAATATTAGGTCAGGTCAGGTGCCGAGTGTTGAGAGTGTAATTCAGTCAGTAAGAAACTGAAGAACAGAATGGGTGTTTTCTTGGCCTTACAGACTCTACGTTCTGCCTTCACTGGTGATTCTGAAATAATCATAGTGTTTTAGTCCAAGCAGTAGAAGTGATGTGAGATCCTGATTAAAATCAGTCCTTCATCCTGTGAGCACCTGTGTCAACCCCACAGGGCTGACACCCCATGACAGGGCTGCTGTTAAAATCACCCAGGCTGGCACATCCCCCAACGTCATCATCCCACAAATTCTCATGGTAGTTTCTGCCTTAAGGGGGGATGTTTCATTATTCAGCAGCTACCAAAAACAAAAAACAAAACAAAACAAAAACATGAGCTTAAAAATAATAGCAACATACTCATCTTGAAGCCTTAGAGATAATGGTATCAGATTATATCAACTTGAAGAGCAACCTATAAAAAAACTCAAATAAAGGAAAAGGCTTGTATTAAAAACATGTGCCTTGCTTGTCCAGTGAGGACCACTGTCCATTCTTGAGGTGGGAAGGTGCTCTGCCTTCTTGAAATGCAGCAGATTAACTATATGCAGAGAAGTGACAAAGGATAGTAACCCCAACCTTGTGCTGGAGGATGGACAGGGAACTAACTGTGTTTGCTGTTGTGGGTGTGACACTGGAGGACAGGTGACCATTCCCTACCTCTCCTCCAGAAGAAATACCATGTTCCCTGATTGAAATGAAAAATGGGGCTTAAGTTCTCGCTGGAAGGAAAAGGAACATGCATTGACAAGAGAAGGCTTGTGGTACCCAAAACCTCAAAGGCAAGTGTGGCTGCTGAAGGAACAAAACATTACTGCATCACCAAGAGCAAAGTTTCAGTTTGGAGAGTTATCAGAAAGAGGGGAGATGTGGTTTTTGAGGTTTAGACATTTACAGGCAAGTATTTGTTTAAAAAACCTAAATGTCATTAGTGGCAATTGCCTTTTGTCTTAAAACAAATTTTTAAAAGCTGCCCTGAAGCATTGATTTTTTAAAAAATTTTTTCCTATGGAAACTATAAACATACACTGTTTAGATCTGATTTAGAGTCTTGTTTGTTTATTTTTGTTAAGAACTTTTACAAATATTAATACACTGGAAGCAATGTAAATGTCTAACTATGAAGTGCTAGTCAGATAAACTAGCACTCATTCAACATTTATTTGGGCAAAACTACTAAGCAACTGTTTAAAAGAATGAAGTGGTTCATTTATGTATTAATATATAAAAATGGTTACAACATAGTGAGTTAATATTTTGTAACTTTGTATTTCACAATATATTAAAAAGCAAGCTATGGAATAAAATGTATATTGTGATGAAATAGTTAAAATATTATGTTTATGTGAGGGAAGAAAATGGTTTAGAAGGTTACAGTGATTATCTTCAGCAAGTGAGCTTTGGGTCAGATTCACTTTTTATGCTCTTTTTTGTTTTATCTGAAATTTTTTAATACTTTGTATTGTCTTCATCATTAAATATATACATATATATTATTAACGGTTTATTCCGTCTTTATCAAGAGTTAATGTGGCTGTAGTAACTGCTAGATGGCTATTTTTATCTTGAAAATCTTGATTCAAAAATCCTTCTGATGGAGCCCTCAAAAATAAAATCTTACAGAAACTGATAATCTCAGAAAGAGTTACAGAATATCACTTACGTAATGGGCAGAGAAGGTTCTGGGAAGGAATTGACTTAAAGTGATATTATATTTTCTAAAACCAGAGTGCTGCATAAATCATTGATCAGGACAACCATCCTGGATAGTATTTTAAGAGACTCTGAGCTAACTGACCAGTATTTAAGGTACTGTGTTAGTTTTTTTAAATATCTTTAGCATTTGTCACTAATGGGAGCAATTTTAAATTAAAACACTAGTCTAAGATTTTCAAAATAAAATTTGTCAACTTAGATACCAAATAAGAAAAACAATCTTCAGAAGAATATATGGTGTGTTTTTCTTTTGGCAACATTAAATTTGTCATATCATCTTTCAATAAAATAATCAATAAAATGTGATTTAGGCAAATGCTGGAGGATCTATTATTAATACTCCATGGCATTATCAGAGCACAATGCAATTTCATATAGAGAGAGGGCTGGAAGAGCCTTTGAAATATGCGCCAACCCCTTCATATTACAGATAAAATTAGACATGTCAGAGAGCAGGGAAATTCACATTTTTATCACACATTATACTATGTTCATTTCATCTGCAATTTCATCTGATTCTTTCAACAACCCCATGAGCTAGGCAGTACTATTCCCATTTAGTAGTTCTGGTCACTGAATCTCAAAAGTTAAGTAATGAGATGTAGATCACACTGTTGGTGTGACAAAGCTAGGCTTTGAACCCAGATCTGTTATCTTTTACTCACTTCAGCCCCTACTGCCTTGAACTGCCAAAACAGTTCATAAATCCTTTTGTGTAAATTTAGACTCTGGAATTTCTTCCAACTCTGATCTTCTTCCCCATCCCACAGATACTGTTGATTGAGAATCTTATCATCTATTCCTAGACTGTTACAGTAACTCCTAAATAGTCACTGGTCATCCTTTTCCTTCTCACAGTCTCTCTACTCTTTTGGGACTCATTCAGGCCAAGCCAAATTGCCTGCTCCCCTCTAAAGGAGGAGAAGCAGACCCAGACCTGCTTAAGAGTCTTCTGAGTGCTCAGACTGAGATTGCTAATTCCATTTCCGCTAAAAGGAATGCAGGCTCCATGGAGAAGTGGCTAATTCTATGTCTGGGTTAGGAAATGTATATGATGTATTTGGAATATCTTGTTATACCAGATATTAGGGATGCTATCATACTACCAGGATCCTATCAAAAAGACTCAGAACATCTTAACACGGCCCCCACCGGCCAAAGATAGGACAAGCTGAGCATTAATAAGGATAATTGCAATAGATTGAACCACATCGTTTAAACTCATGAGTTCATAATGATACCAAAATTGAAACAATGATAACACAAAACCATTGATCTCCATTGAAGGATGCTTATTAACCAATACATTATATTGAAAATTAATAAATAGAAAGAATTAAGTATTCTTAATTGATCGATTGATCATTAGATCTTATTTTGCCTTTATTTTATGAGGTGTACCAAGGGATGAGCAAATATTAAATGATGGAATGACTAACTATATAAAAGTAGCCCAATCAATACATATGACAGCATGGTAGAAATAGAATATCACCAACAGCATGATCTCATGAGTTAATGTAATGGATCTTGGCACTGACCATCAGTGGCTGCCAACATCACGAAGTGTGACACAACCAGGTACTACATCTCTGGATGGAAGAACATTCCATATTCTATAAAATAGTCATGCTACATTGAAAGGAATGCACATCTGATCAGGTCTCCACATCTAACAATCAAGTCGCAGGATATGCAGAGGATCGAGGAATAATACCTACAGTGTTAAATAATACCATGGGAATGAAATCAGCAAACTCCAGACTATGGAAAACTCTACAGGACAAACAACATGGTTTCTTCAATGAATAAATTCCGAGGGAAAAAGGGACAAGACTGAAAGAAAGATGAGGGGCAGGAGTTACAGGCTAAAATGAGACTTAGTTGACATAGCAACCAATCATTATTGTGGACTTTATTTGGATCGTGGATCAAACAAAAACTAAAAATAAAAGATGACATTTATGAGATAATTATAAATTTAATCATTGACTATGTATTTAATGTTATGAAGGTATTATTATTTTCAGCATGATAATGATATAGCCTTTATGTTTTCAACAAAAATCCTTATCTTTTAGAGATACACTATTATATTTAGATAAGAAATGCTGTAATGCCTAGGATTTGCTTCAAAATGATATGGGAGTAAGATAATAGGTGGAGTTGTTATAGAAAAAAATTATTGTAAGTTAATTCTTGAAACTAAGCAGAAGCAACATAGGGGTTCATTATACTCTCCCATTTTGTAGATGATTAAATTTCTCCACTATAAAAAATTTGTAAAAACAGTCTTCCAGAACTCTCTATTTCTTACAGAAACAAGTCCAAACTCCTTAGCAAGTGGCTTAAGATCTGAATTACAGGCAGAACAAAAGAAAAGAGATCCAGGTAA
>CM053513.1:44547205-44573001 GCA_028627145.1 Eidolon dupreanum
GCAGGGTCAGGCCTGGTTAGTACTTGGATGGGAGACCACCTAGGAAGACCAGGTGCTGTAAGCACAAAAATAAAAAGTTAGGTCCTTGCAATCTGTGAGGTCAACCAAGGGCTGCCTCGCCTAAAAAAATAAAAAATAACAACAATAAAAGATAATAAAAAATAACAATAATAACAAAGACAAATCAGGTATCTTTCAATCACAGTTCTGTGGACCCCTCTGAAAGGGACATAACACATGGAGACAGCATCCCTGGTCCTTGACCACTGAAAAACAGAAGACCCTACAGGCATGTGATAGCAAGATTAAAGAAAAATAGAGGAGGAAAAGAGGGGGAACAGACGAAAGTGAAAAGGGAGGAAATAATGCCTTCACATATTTCTAAACTTATCAGACTCATTGGAAACCAACAATCTAAATTAATGAGATTTTTAATGGCCTCCTCAGAACCTCACACAGAAAGAGTTGTACTAAGCAATAGCAGTTCTGCTTACTCAGCTAGCCTGCTAACCACGAGAAAGCTTTGGACGCTTCAGGAACATTCTTGTTTGGACACGCCTAGTAGCATGTGTACTGTTTGAGAGGCTTGTGGCAAATTTCAAGGGCACTGTTTCACTTCTGCTCTGTCATTTGGTACAATTTATTACTATATTGTTTTTCACATTATTCCTGAGGTAGAGTCAGAAAGAATCGAAAGACCAAAAAGTTGCAGAAGATAAAAATAGTGCCTATGCTTTTTTGGTGTAGCTCGTTGCTCTGTAGATATGATGCCTTTCCTCTGTGTGCAGGGAGGGTATGTGTGAACTACTCCCCAAAAAGTATCTTCTTCTCAGTCTTTTTTTAAATTAAATTTATTGGGGTAACATTGGTTAATAACATGATACAAATTCAAGTGTAGAACTATTATTGGATGTGGGATGTAGGAGGTCACAGGAATTTTTCATGGAAAAATTTAGAAATCATGACATTCTAGAATAGTGGATTTCTGTCAGCAAGGGTGAAAAGTTTGTGTGTGTGTGTGTGTGTGTGTGTGTGTAATGTGTGTATATGTATATTTCTGGGTGAGATGTTTTTCCCCTCTTTCTTAGCAGCTTCCTTCCTTACTAAAATAATTAGAAGAATTTTAAAAGGAGGAAGCCAAATAGCACTGGAAAAAATATCTTATTAAGGAAAAATGAACATTCAGTAGATTCATATATTTTGTGGAATATCTAAAATTCAACTCTCCCTTCCCATTAAAAAGCAGGATATTTTATACATTTAACGAATGTAATCATATACACCCATGTATTCTGATTAGTAACTAGAATGATTATTAGGTAGAACATGGATATTTATTTGGTTCTGTAGCTTCCTATTTAATTTTTTTTGAATGATAGCTTTCCTTATATAAGTTTACATGTGAAAGATCAACATGTGGAATTCTTTCCCCTGGAAGAACTATAATTACACTTCTAGTAGGTTTAATTACTTAAATAGTTTTGCTTGTATATGCAACAGAAATATTCTAAGAAAAGTGAGAGGTCTGCAGTCTAAGGTCTTTATTGATTTGGGTTATTCTTAAAGGAATAAAAAAATTTAAAGCTCTGATACTAAAAAGAAAGCTCCTTGATGAGAACTGAGTTCCTGCTGAGATATAAAGTTACAAAGCAAGAGAAATGCTTCATTATATTTTTTAAATCCCAGGGAGAGCCATTGTTTTGCCAAAGCAATGTGGTAAGACCGCCTGGGACCCAACATCAGTGCCCAGGAGACTAGGAGTAAAGAGCTTTAGAAGCTTTGAATTTTTTTCTAAAACAATTAAGATTAAAGAAGTTAATCAGAAAATCTGAGGTTATGTAAGGGGTGAATAGGTCAACCAGATCATATATCTGGTTTGGGTCACATGCTTGCAATGACCTAACTTTTCCATGGAAGATTGTACTTCATGATAACTCTTCCAGAATAAAAGAAGTGACAGGAAACATTAAAGTTTGAAAAGTGATCCTCACCATCACTGATAATCTGAGAACATCCTGGCCTCTCCAGAGACATCTGACAGAGGAAAGCAGATGAGCTAGCTGGGGCTCGAACCCCAAAGGGCCTGACAGGAAGAGGAAGGAAAGTGGTTCATATTTGGTGAAGCAGCTTGTTTGCCTGGGCAAGTCAACCTGGCCAGTTTGTAGGCTACCATCTCTACCATGGCTGGCCTGGCCACCTCAAGACCTCCTCTTCAAAGATGGCACGGCTGCTGCTTGAGACTCTACATGGCACTTATGAGAGAAACTTGAGATAAATCTGAAATATATGTTCTGAAACTCTAAAGCTCAATACCCATGATAAATTCTTCTTGAAATTATGGGAAGAAGTCACTCACTATTTACGCAAGAACCTCCCAGGAAAAACCAAAAGCCTTCTGAGATGGTACGTGAAAAGACAGGAGTCCTAGGGAAAAGAGACAACTTCTTGACTTAATTGGAGTTGGGTTTGTGAAAGGCATGGAAAATTTGAACTAGAGAGACAAAGTTCACTGAAATATACCAGTTGATACATCATTAAGCCTTTGCTAGGTAAAGTGATATCATTTATCATCTTTCTTAAGCTGTACCTATTCTGGTCAAACTTTACCAACAGTAGCAACTTGGATTTGAAAGGGCACCTATGTTCGTTATGAAGCACTTACTACAATGTTTTTCACAACCCAAATTTGACCTGTGTTTGAATCATAATGCCTGACAAAAAAAAAATATGCTATTTTGAAGTTACACAGTGAACAATGTGTCACTCAGGCCTTGCTGTAAACTCAGTAGTTCTACCTGCTCATTTTCTTTTCTCTTGTGACGCTAACGGCCCATTTTAGCATCCTGTTCAGAAAATATGAACAAACTCCTCTGCACCTTTGAGTAGTTTCCACAAGTTGTGATGACAGTAAGTAACAGGCACCAGATCTGCATCTGCAATGGGAACGTCGGCTCTCATCACCCAGACTCCTAAATGTGAGAATTATATTGTGTATTCATTTTCTTGATTTTATTTTTATAAAAATGCACTTTTCTCGGCATCAGACTTAAACAACACTGATTTTTCTTTTTGGTGAGGAATTTGGCAGAACATAGGCAATTAGCTAGGAGCCGTGTAAATTCAGGAACCACGATTAACAGTTAGATCAAAATTCATCTAAGAATTTAGGTTTAAGCCCTTGTGGATAAAGTATCCTACAGAAAGCATTAGCAGTTTGGCTTTAAATGGGCCATTGGATTAATTTGATCTGTGCTTCCTTTTTATATGGCATCGTTTCAAAGTATAAATTCAATTTATGGTATGGGAAATGGATACAATATGCATAAGCTTATCTTGATTTAACAAGGATGATGAATTCAATGTTCTGGTAAATAACATATTCCAAATAACCAAGCTTTCTCTATATAATGTAGGTTGGTGCTTCTAAAACTGGGAGTGGGGGAGGAAACAACATATTTAAAACTATATTTAACATTTATTGGAATGGTTATTGATAAGCTCCATGCCTCCATCCGTCATCTTTTAGAAAAAGAGTATTAAATGAGATAAGCTTTAGTATCTGCTCTTTATAATCTAAAACAGATTCTTAACCTGAGATTTACCAAAACGTGGATGACCCATAAATGAGCACCATAAAGTCCATGAAATGCCTAAAATTGTATCCATCATAGCATGTCTATACTTAGGTGCCTTTTCTCCTTGGGAGAAGATCCACAGATTGTAACTAATACTGGAACATCTAATATTCATTCTGCAATTAATTTGGTGCTATTATGATTTACTCTTTCTTTGAAAATTCATAAGGTTCCTTGACATGGTCTGGTGCTTGAGGGTATACTAATACTTACAGCAGTACTGGCTCAAGTTTATTTGGGCCATCGCTTTCAACCTACTGATTGATCTTGCATGCTTCATCTCACCCAAGGATTACCCACAAAGGCAGAGATTATCCTTTCAAGTTATGGATAAGGACATGGAGGCACAGAATGACTCTGAGATGTCACTGAGGCAGTCAGCGAGAGCCCTGGGAGTGAGTATAGGTGTTTTAACTTCTTGGTCTGGTGTTCTTTCCATTATATTTCATTCTATAGAATACCATAAAAGCTACATTTCAGTGCACACGAGCTCAGTATTTTTGGATGCCACTTATGTTACTTAAGGTCTTCAAATTCTAAGACCCCCATAACTGGTCCAAAATTAATCAGACTAGTGGCAAGTATGAATTTCAATTTAAAAATGGAAAATACTATCCTGAGCATGCAGTTCTTCAGGCTCCCGCTCCTTATATTCTAATAAAAACATTCAAATAGCACCTTGTGGTTTCCACACAGCTTTCATATGCAACATGGCATTCAATCCTCACAAGCTCTTGGTAGTCAGCTACTACACCCATGATGTAGATGAGGAAAATAGAGACTACTAGAAGTGAAGCCACATGTCTGAAACCACAGAGAAAGGGCAGAGCCAGAAGTCAGTGCCAACCCCAACTTTGCACCTGTTCATTGTACCACAGCTGTCTTTACAGTGTTCTTAGGGCATCGAGGTACACAAGACTAGGAAATAGGTTGTCAGGTGAGACCACCTTCATGGACTCAGGCATTGGAGAGGGAGCTGTGTGCAAAATAAATCTATGGTAAGATAAACAGTGCATTCCCTGGAGTCTTGATTTGAAGAACTTTCCTAAAACTTCAGAATCTTCCTCTATATCAAGCAAAGGATAAATGTATCCCTGACCAGCTCTGAGACTGGAACTGGAAGAAAACTACTGAGACTGAAATTCACACTGGCTCAAAATGCAGTCCACAACGTTTTATAAAAACTGTTTTTATAGACTGGTATTTTTTTTTTTCTTTACAGAAGAATACACAGTCAACTTCAAAGCAGGAACTACGATAGAGGTTTAGGACAAGAAAGGCTATTATTGCTTCCTATATCTTGCTGGCTTTTCACAAATTCCATAGGAACCCAAACCCAATAATTATCCTATTATCTTATGCCAATATTAAACCTTTTTCCCAAGTAGTTCCATGACATTAAGTGTCTGGCAGAGATACTTATATGATCAGGCAGCACTGAAAGCACATTGTAATGCACTGAAGATGCATGATTTATGTGTTTTGATATTCATTTCTGGGCATGAATATATAAAATAATAAGAGAATGTTTTGTCAGTTCAAAGGAAAGAACCGCTCAAGTTTAGCTAGTCTGATTCTACCCCACAGTGGTGGAGGAGCAGCTCAGCGAAGTTCCCGTTCCAGAGCTGCAAAGAACTTGGGTTTAGGGCCCGTGACCCTGCGTTGGACTTCCAAATCTGCCACTTAGCAGATGAGACATTAAATCTTATAAGGTGCCAGCCAAGTGTTAGGCACTTTAGGGACATTTTCTTATCTGACTCTACAGCAGCCCTGGAGGTTTGGTACTTACTAGTATTTATTTCCAAATGGAAAAACAGAGTCCTAAGGAGGTCCAATAATTTGTCTAAACACACAGAGCTAGTGGCACCCAAATTTGAACCCGTCTCTCTGTCATTAAACCCATGCTCTTTCTATTATTCGGTACCTCTTTCCTGGGCTTCAATGTCTCCATCTGTAAAACACAATCATTCAACATACCTTTTAGGATTATTGGGTCATAAGAGATTACACTACCAAGAGCAATTCTGATACACAAGAGGTCTTTGATCATTAGTGTTCCTCTTCCTATACTTTGTTCTAGTAATAGTTCTGATTTTGTTTGTTCTAGTAATAGTTCTGATTTTGTTTGTCGATTTCTTTGTTAAGTTGATTGATTAGGGCTTTGTTTTGTTTAGATTTGGACCTAGCTTGACTTTTTTAAAAATGCAGAGTCAAAAAAGAGGCCTCTAATAGAGGTACCTGTATGACTTTGGAGGACAGGGAAGGCAGGACCATTTGTATCTGGGGTGAAGAGCTGCTGGGCAGGGTGCAGGGTGGTGCCGTTCTGCCTCCAGGGAGAATGTGGGGTGGATGTCTGTTTATCTGTGCACCAAGACCTTGTGAATGGCATCCCTTCATAAAGCAGTTGCGGTCCTGTTGCCTTGGGGAGGACTGAACCAACATGCATCCTGGTAGGTCTACAGTATTTCCAAGTGGCCTCTGTCACTATAGACAGGCAACCCAGATCTCTGGACAGCTCTGGTGCATGGCAGAAAGAGTGGACAGAATTTCACCAGCCCTAGTAGAAAGTGGCAGTATTTCTTTGCTTATAAATGACAGCCTGTTTGCAGAGGGGCTTGAGAAGAACTACTCGTCTCAGAAATAATAATTATGTATATATGTATGTATGTATGTATGTATTTATCTTTGCTCCCTACTTGAAGGCCCTGGAGCCCTCTGCTTACAGATAAGGAACTATCAAATGATAATGAACTATCTAAACTTGCATCTAAACTGCAAGTTCCAGGAAAATGGAAAGCATCTAGATAAGCCGAAGTGGTTGAAAAAGATGGTGACTCTTAATCTCAGAAAGATATTTCGCTATTTTAATTCAATAAACACTGATTCAACGCCTTCTTGGAACTGGAGATATACAAGAATGATTGAGGCACAGACTTCACCCAGAATTCACTAAAAGTCTGGAAATCAGACTTGCAAACAGATACTATAATGCTGCTGGGTGGCCTCTATGTTTGAGGTCTGAATGGAGTGTAGTGGAAACCTGAAGCAGACAGGGTAACTATTTTGCCTTATGGAGAAGTGGCATTTGAGTTACTTTTTAAAAGATAAATAGGAAGTTGCCAAGCAAAGAAAAGGTGGAGAGGGAGGGCATCCTAGCCAGCGCATGCGCAAAGGCCCCGGAGTCTACAACATGGGGTTATGAGGAATCCAGGAGATGTGGCCATAAGACAGTGAGACCAGAAACCAGTCTTGGGGCCAGGAGAGCTATCTGGGCTCCAGATTATGACAGTCAATGGGCTCCAGTCCAGGCTCTGCCACTTCTTAGAATGTGACTCTAAAAAACTCAGTCACTCAGTGGATGTATCAGAGGGTTGTTGTAAGGATTAAATCAAAATAGTCCAATTCTAGCAACAATAGTGCTTAATAAATATCAACTCTCAGAAATATTTGTGGCAGCAATAATCAATTTTACAATAAAGTCAATAACTAAGGACATAAATATTGTATATATCAGACTTCTCAAGGGTCTTTTTTAAAAAAAGATCTAGAACAGAGCTTTCCAATAAGACTTACTGTGATAATAGAAATGTTCTCTGTCTGCACCATCCAATTCAGTAGTCATTAGTTGCATTTGGTTATTGAGCATTTGAAGTGTAACTAGTGCAACTGAGAAACTGTCATTTTAATTTTATTCAATTTAAATGGTTACACATGCCTAGCAGCTACTATATTAGACAATGGAGGTTAGAGTCATGAAATCATAAAATGTTCAATTTATTAGAGATCTTAGAGATTGATATAAATTTCCATCATCCTCCCCCATCACCACCATTTTACAAATGTGTAAATGGTCACACAGTTAGTTAATGACAGAACTTGCTCTAGAATCCAGCAGGTCTTCTGGCTCTGTTGGCAAAATTCTTATTATCCTGAAGTTTTGGTTGGATTGTCCTTTCTCCTTTACAAAGTTCCTGTTGCCCAAGCATCACGGGTCACTCTGGCCACCTCTCATTTCCCTATCATGCATCATTTCTGCTCCTTTTGTTTTTAAGATACATGCTGCATCCATAGGATTCCAATAATCCATAACTAACTGAAATATTCTCTTGTTCTTGGTTTTGACAAATGCTAATGGAATTATGTATTGGTAGCAGCTCATTTGATACAAAATGTCGAGTACCACTGATTTCATTACTAGTACATTTTTGTTGTTATTATACTACTATTATTTTTTTTTATTACTTTTCCTGGGTGTTAAACCAAGGTATCAACAAAAACACAGGCTTTCTTATACTATTTACAAAACATGAGCCCAAATTCTTTATCATTGGGAATTTGAGGTGATTAAACCACATGACAGAGTCACTGATTAAAGAGGGGTGATCAAGTGCAGAGCCAGGTCTTTGCAACAACCAGTGTGGTGAGTTATCCTAGAACTCAGAGGCAAATATGCAGAGGGATTGTTGTGGTACCTGATATATAATGTAGCTCTTCTCTTTTTCGGCAAAGAGAAGCTTCAGTCTTTATCTGTAGCAGACCCTGGTTAGGAACAACATATAGTGTCAGGGAGCTGAGCTACAGATTTGCTATCTCGTTCTCTCCCTTTCTGAGACGTGGAAGGAGCAGGATGAATAGCTAAGAGGTAGGGGCAGGTCAGTTAGCATTTATTCACAGTTCACACAGTGCTCTTCTGTGTGATGAAGGAGGTACTTAACTCTTGCCCTCTTGAGCATTACTCATTGCACCCTGCCTAAAGGACAGCATTCATAATTTTGAACATGGTTTTAACCTGACTGTGCATGATTGCTGAGGTCATACAGGTCTCTATGCCCCAAACACACTCTACAGTTCCTAGAACATTCCAACAGGCCCTCCTTTCAGCCCTTACTATGTTTTTCACAGTCAGCTTAGCTAACTCTTACTCATCCTTCAGATCTCCTATAAATGTTAGTCCCTCAGATAAACATTCCCTGATGCCTACTCTTAAAAAGTAAATCAGCTCTTCTTAACACCCTACAAATTACACCCCCACACACACACAGTAGGTCTCACTGCATCCTTCCTTGATGTTTTTTTTTTTATGATTCTTGTTGTAGCTTGAAATGATTTTATGATTATGTGTTTAATATCTATCTCCTTAGATTATAGATTTTTGTGAGGGGAGGGATTATGTCTGTTTTATTTATCTTATTCCTGGGATCTAGTCCAGTTCCAGACAGTAGAAGCTTAGAAAATATCTGTTGAATTCAAACACAAAGAAAAACTGTATCATAGGTAGGGACTAGCTTATTTAGCAATGAAACACAGAGAATAATTTTCTGTTGAGTGAGTCAATGAATGAATCAATCAATGACTTGTCCTCTTGAGAACTCCAAGTTAGTTTCTACTTCTCTGGGAAATTTAGGAGTAGATTTGCCTACAGACCATTTAGGACATAGAGGGAAGAGTGAGTAGCAAACAACTAAAACAATGTGATGAGTGAATTTGTGATCACTTTGTAAACATGACTTTGAAGAAAGCCAGTAAAGAACATATAGGCAAAATAAGCCTCTACTTAACCATCCCGCCCCCCAGATACTAGAACCAGGACAATTTTCTTTAACTCTGCAGTTTATCTTGCATGGGTGAACATTGTGTTAAAGTCATTTCTTGCCTGATAGGTTGTGGGTAGAAAATATTTTAATATACCTTCTTTAATGTGAAAGAAAAAAAATCATTTGTGGTTGAAAACATTATTTCTTATTTACTCTTCCTAAGTGATTTTTGTGCAAATGAGTCTTCAAAAGGGTTTTTGCTGAACCAGATAGTGGGTATAGAGATGAATAAAAAGAGAGTTGGTGTGTGTGTGTGGGGTGGGGGCAGGGGAGATCTGGGGTACAGATGCACTGGAGTTGGTGGGTTCCAGAGGCTGCCAGGGCAAATGGAGGCCACATTGGCTGACCTTCCTGTGGAAGAAAAGGGAACACTGATATTAGTGGGAATTTTCATTAACTCGTGTTCTGTTATATGCCATGTCACTTTCTTCTCCTTCCCCTTCCCTACTTTCCACCATAAATCTTCAGGGAAATCCCTTACTAATACCTTGGAGGGTGGGTTTCCCTTTAGACAGCTATGGAATGTGAGGAGTCTTGCTCTAAGATCAACAAGCAAAAGCTGCCATGTTTGCAATACTCAAAACAATCAAAATAATCACAAAAACATTATCATTCCATGAAAAGAACACTTCACTTCCATGGTATTCTTTCCAAAATCTCAAAACTCTGGTCTAATGAGAAAAACATCATACAAACCCAGATGGGGATACATTCTCCTGGACACCTGGACTCATGTTCCTCGAGACTGTGAAAATGATGAAAACAAAGAAAGACTGACAAACTGTCGTAGTTTCAGTTACAGCTAAGAGGAGAGTAGGGAGACATGAAAACTGACTGCAATGTGGTACCTGAATTGGCTCCTGGAACAGAAAGAGAGCATTCACGGAAAAACTGATGAGATCCAAATCAAGTCTAATTAATCATAATTTTAATTACATTTGAAAGTTTAATTAATAGTAGTGTACCAATGACAATTTCTTAGTTATGAAAAAGTAAGATATTAACTGTGAGGGAAACTGGGTGAGGGGTATATGGCTACTCTCTGTATGACCTCTGCCATTTTTCTGTAAATCTAAAATTATCCCAAAATAAATAGTTTATTTAAAAGCAAAGCTTCATAACTAAAATAGCTAATGTTTTCTATAAATCTAAAATTATTCCAAAATAAACAGTTTATTTAAAGATAAAACCTCAAAACTAAAATAGTCAAGGTTGGTTTTTTGTTAACTAGTAGGGGAAGCAAGTAAAACAAGGACTAACTTTTTTTAAGTTTATTTAAACAAAGTAATCACAAAAGAGGAAACTTAAGCTTCCTGCCGAGCAGACAGTGACATTTCTTGTCACCAAAATGCCTTGACCTTTGGCTTCTATTGCAACAGTCATCAGTGTTAAATAAAAAATCACTCTGACACTTGTTAAAATGGTAAGGAAGACTTTATTCAAGACTCCTGCAATAAGTGTCCAGAGCATCACAATAATGCAGAGAGAGGGGGCTTGACTGAATCCAGCAAGGACACATGGGGATTTATAAGCAAAGACAGGGTGAGGGGGTCAATGGATGGAATATCACGAAGAGGAGAGAGACATCAAGGGTAGGGGGATTCTTGCTAAACCAACTTAACAGGAATCTTGCTGAAAGCAGGCCAAGAACTTACACATCGAAGGTAGGGGGTGAAGAACTTGGTCAAATACCAAAATTGATCAGATATCAAGGGTGAGGGAATTCTCAGTAAACTGATTTGGCAGGATTCTTGCTAAGACTGGGCAGGGAAGGTCAAAAAAGGATGGGGAGAGGGTAAAAGGGGGTCTCAAGATCAAGGCCTAGTCTAGAGGAGGGCTCACAGGAACCTGAAAAAGTTTGCTTAAGCAGAGTCTTTATTATCACCAGTCATGCTAATACTGTCCGATGCCAACTGGAATGGCATCTACACTCCCAGCACTCACACTGCTTGTCTACTATCCAGATGATTTGGCTGCATCTGTAATCTTGGCATGTTGTAGCCTGGGAGCAGATTCCACCTGTGATTTCACATCCAGCATCTGGACCTTGGCCACTGGCATTGCCAGGTTAATGTTATATGAGCCAATTTCCTCCCCAATTGATTGGCCGGTGGGTCTGGAGAAAGGAAGCTTTGAGGATTTGGCATTTACTTTTGCAGATGGTTTGGTACCTACAACGCACAAGGCAGTTCTTTCCCACAGCAGGAGTCCTTTTTTCCAGTCAAAAGATCCTTATGCAGGTGTAAGAATGTTACATCAAGCGCAAACACAAATCTCATTAATCTGCAGGGTTAAGTGTAGAAGAGGAACTACATGAGGGCTTTATTTCCCCATCCAGGACTTGTTCACATTAATGTGTCCAGGTGTGCAGGGTTTTGCAAGAAATGATAAACTCTGTCACCACTTTGCATTCCTCTTGGTGTAGAATGTCGTGGTTGTTTATCATTTGGGTAGGTCCGAGAGTAGTGTCTCTCCGTGTAAAGCGAAGTGATAAAATGAGGACAGCCAGGCAATTTCAAGCAGAACTAGTTTTGGTTTTTGGCTTGTATTCTGACCTAAAATTATCTTCACAATAGCCCCATTTCTCCACCTGCCTTTGGCTGTGGGGCACCTTACAACTCTGTCTGCAGTGAGACTGACTGTATCACAGGGAGCATTTGAGGGGACTGCTTGTGGGGGAGGGTCGGTGGAGGTTGACATTGGCACATGGGCTGAACTGGTGAAAACTTAAATTCAAAGTTGTACTTTTTCTTTTTTGGTTTCAGTTCCAAAAAAAATTTCATAAGCTAACACATTCTGACACGCCCAACTCCTTAAATAAATTCTGAAAGGGCATGAAAAAAGGTCATAAAATCTAACCAAATCCATGTCTACCTGTAAGGTCCTCTTGTTCTGCTGTTATTTAACTTGTGGTTTTTCCTTGGCGGATATCTTAATAAACGGAGGTGAAACAGTGGCTAGAATATTAGGCAAAATGTGGCCATTATTAAACAACATGCTGACGGATTGTCAGCTAATATCCCAGCATTTCAGTGGTTATTTAAGTATCCCACCAGCACAGTGGATAAAGTGGCAAACATAGTATCCTTATGTCTTGGAAGAGGCTGGCAAGGAATATAGGTGTTTCATTTTTTTCTGAAGTCTTCTCAGGGTTTCCTCACTTCCTTTCATTTTCCTTCTTGCAAAACTTTAATTTTAATGCCATCTCTTAGCCAACTTTCAAAATAAAATTAATGTATACCTATGACTTCATCTCTTTTCAGCTATTTATAACTTCTAAGGACAAGCCAATCATAATTTATTTATAGAATTTGATCCCATTTCTGCTTTTCTATTTTGTCTCCTAGAAAGCAGAGGGAAATAGCTCTATATCAGAAAAATTGGACATTGAACTTTACTTTCTCCCAAATGCTGCAAATAAAATTAGAGCATTTGTCTCTAGAAAAATTAAGAAAAAGAACACTGCATCATTTGGAAATCAGATTACCAAAACATCAGGTCTAGATAATTAAGTTTGTACAGGTCAGGAAATAAGAAAGTTGATTTATTCTGGTTTTATTCCTCACCTTAAATGTGTGTGCTGTACTCTGTAATAAGGCTTTTTTGTGCTTCCTAAATTCTGTGCTATCTCACCCTCAAATGAGATTTGAGAATTTTACATGTCATACCCTAATTATTTGTCACCGTTCATAGAAGAAAGAAAAGAAGGGGAAAATAATACTGGCACTTAAATTAACCGAAACAGTAATTAATTGTGAAACCAGCCGCTATCTCCCCCTGATGTGGTCCTGTTGACTGAACAGAGAAAAGGCAGTTTAGGATCAGTTGTTTATTATGCTATCTTTCACTAATTTTTAACATAGTTTCTTTTTTTCTAGAACAAAAGAAAAAAATTTTTTGATCATTTACTTCTCTCTCTCCATTAGTCAAAGGTAGCAAAATACAAAATGTAATTTCTTTGAACAGAATTAAACTAAGCATACGTTTGGGAATGTGTCGAAGTCATTTCTCAGAAATACAGACATATCTGTAAGATTTTTGGTTTCTGCTCAGTCTGAGAGTAGTGGTTCTTTCCCAGATTTAAGAAATACTGTAATGCATTGAGAAGGGTTTGCTGGCCTTCAGAGAGGAAAGCACAAATGTAAACTCTGACTTAACATTTAAGCAAGACTTAAATGCAGGGAGTATAGCACAAAATGTATTATCCATGTTGCTGGCATGCAAGCACTAAATCTGAATGCAGTCGTCACCCCCATATTACCCAGCATATAAGTCTCACCTTCCGGACCCCCTCTGTGGTCCTCTACAGCCATAGGAAGACAAAAAGGGCAGACAGCCTCACCTCTCATCACAAGCACTAAAGTGACCGTCTTGCTTGTGAAAACAGTCAGTGTCTCAAAAGGAATGATGCATTTTCTCAAGCAACTGATCTGATGGCAGAGCTCTGAGAGTGTTTCCTTTCTTCACAAGGCAGGGAACGCCAAGAAAATAAATGCCTAAAGACTGGACGGTGGTGTGATGAAACCAAATACCTTCTAAGAAGGCAATGCCTCTGTTCCTCTTCCAGAAAGGGCAGCCTGGCCACTGCTTCTCTTTGAGGCCCTGCTCAACACCTTGCTATCAGGCCTCGGGCAACAAGAGAGTGGCCAGGGAGCAGCGGATTTTGTTTCCCACTGTTTGTGAGATCATAGTGTACCACACTCTCATCTTGAGATCTGTGAGCTAAGCTCCCAGGGCCTCTAACAGGGGCCAAGTGAATGTGAATACAACCTTATTTTATTGTCCAGGTCATCAGCATACTCAGAAAACATTTCAGTTCACAGCCAGATTACCAGCACTGGGACTGAGGGAAAAAGAGGGGTAGAGTGGAGGGTCATTATGTCCACTCACTTGTAATCCAGGTGTCAGAGTGCTCTGAGTTAAAAGACAACTCTCTCCACACAAAGAGTTGGAAGTCATGCCTCCTTAAGCTAAACTTAGAAGTGGCATTATGTGGACAGGAGGCACACAGTATCTTGGGTCCCTGGGGCACCAGCCAGGTGAGACACTCCAGATCATTCTCTTCCAAGCCTAATTTGTGCCTTGATGCCAACCTGGCCAGAGTAGGCACTGCAGAAGGGGCTGTCCTCTTGTGTGGCCTTGTCTCTCTTCTCAAGACTGAGGGGATTCTGGGCCACATAGAGCTGGAGAGCTCCCATGCCAACCACCAGAGCATTTAGTGACAAGTGTAGCAAGCTTCTACCATTTACGTGGTGGCACAGGACTTGTGGAGTCATCTTAGCACACGAGCTTTGGGGTGGAGGGAAGGGCTAGGCCTATAAAAAATAAAATTGTTCTCACACCTTTCTCACTTTCCAGTAAGTTTAGATCGAATAAAACACCAAATCCACCTGCCATAAGTAGCTCTTCTGTTGCCAGTCGTGTATATTACCTACTGTATATATTTTCCCTGAGCACATTTTAAATCCAGAGACACTCTTTTCCCCACTGGCAAACTTCTACTCAGTCTGCTCCAACCTGTCTGCATATGTTCAAGGCAGCAGCTCAATTTTTCATATTATCAGAAGCAAAACCTAATCAGGAGCAAATGTTCTGCAGACAAATTTAGTTCTATTTTCCAGAATTAGAGATCAGTACCTTGGAGCGAGAGGCCACATAGAGTGGTGAGAGCCACCTTGTAGGAGTCACAGGAGTCCTGCTTCAGCTCCTTAGAAGCTCAAGGACTTTCAGTAAATCACCCAATCTCTGGACTTTGGGATTCTCATCTGTGAAATGAAGCTATGTAGTATAGTGGAAAACAGAAAGAGACCTAAGGACTTGTTACTGAGCATTTGGGGCAAGTTGCCTACTACATCTCATCAATTCTCAGACATCTACCTTTTTTCTTTTACATTTACCACCTCTGAAACTAGAGGCATCTCACAATCAATTGCCTATTGTAGTTTATTGGCAGTATTTGCCACTCTCTTAATGGTGCATGAAACAGCAGTGTGTCTAATAATTGCTACTTTTCAGGTCATGCTTCCTGACCTGGGATTGCTTATTTGAAAATGAAGTGGGTGAGTGAGGTGAGCGCTGAGGTTCTGTGTTCCGCTTTGCCAGATCATCCATTCTATGGCCTTCCTCCACTGGCAGGGTTACTGAGGACCTAACTTACCCCTGATCCTAATTTTCTCCCAGGCTGGTCTAGACTCTTCTTCCTAGGAGAAAATTCTCTAGGTTTCTGAGGAGTACAAGGTATTGGAACACATTCTTCCTGCAACACCAATTAGCTGGGTGGTACCAGTCTCTACCAGAACCAGAGCACAGCCACAGCATAATGATTTTCTGTCACTGATACTTTTTTATTCACATGTCGCTCCTCAATGTCACTGGTAGTGGGGGCCTGGCTGGAGTTGCACAAGGACAACAACATGTATGTCCCTGTCTCTCAGCAGGGCAGGGAGTGACAACACTGAAATTTCTGATTCACTGCTGATGGTCCTTCCTGAGGAACTATAGAGACTGAAGGAGCCTGAGCTGAAGGCGGTGCCACAAGGCTCTTCCATGAATTTTCCTTGCTTCATTTTTTTTAGGTTTAGCCCTGGAGAGTTCACTTTTTTAAACTAGAAACAGTGCCTAGAAATTAGTGGGCACTGACTTATAGTTCTCTTTGGCTTTTGTGCCCCCCCTTAACCCTTCACCTTCCAGATCAGCAACCCTTTAAGACCAATTTTGTTGTTTTTATTCTTTATGTCATTAATGTCTTCCTGGCTGTTTTTGTTCAGCTTTCTCTTCAGAGATTGTCTGAATGATTAAAAGTTAGCCAGTTAGGATGATTTGATATTATCTCCTGTCCTGTTGGAAAATCCACAGTCACCTGGGATCAGTAGAGGGAGATGTGAGCCCCTCTGAGTTCCATGCCTCTCACACTCTAGCTGAAAATAGTGATCTGAAAATATGAAACTTCCTTATATTATACACCAAAGCTGTGTTTTATGAAACAATAACTTTATGACTCAGTCCAGGACTTAACCTCTGTCATGCCTTGGCACACTTAGGAAATGATAATATTTGCACAGCTCACTGGGGTTGACAAAGGAGAGTGCTCAGGGCCAGTTGTCCAACTGTCTCGAGGCTGAGAGGCTCCATGTCCACATACACACCTGTAACCTATTGTTGGCCCAGCATTGGAAAGCTTGACATAAAGAATTGTCCTGTTTTCAGAGGAGCAGAACTCACATGTAGGAATAGAAAGAACTAGTCACTGTGCATTGTATGTATACTAGAAATTTCCCACTATTTGCAAACATTATTTGAGTACTAAAAGGGTTTCCTTAGGTTAAGAGATTAACAAAACAAAAAGTATGAAGTGTGAGAATAGCTAATTTTTTTTTTTTTTTTGGAAAACTCACTAATCTTAATGTTTTACATGGCCATCATAGAAGAAACCCAGCCTCATAAGAATGGTGGTCCTAACCAACCTTTAGCCTGTTTTGTTCAACTTGGTAATTAAAATGGTTTTTACATTTTTGAAAGGTTCTTAAAAATAAAAATACATAGAAAAGGTGGAAGGGGAGGAGAAAAATAATTAATTAATCAATTAAAATAAAATGAAAAAAATAGGAAGAATAAGGAGGAAAAAATCCAGATTCTCCTATATACTAGCACTGTGATCTTGGACAAGTATTTAATTTTTTTATGTTGCAATTTTCCCATTTGTAAAATGGGAATAACAGTGATATTTACCTCAAGGAGTTGTTGTGAGAATTTTAAAAAGCAGTGCATGTGAAGTACCTAGAACAGTGACTAGAACATAGAGGAACTCAAATAAAAACTGCTATTTATAATGAAAAAAATTTTTAATTAAAAAAAAACATACACACAGAGAAGAATATGCAATAGAGACTATATGTGGCCCCAAAGCCTAAAATACTATCTAGTCTCTACAGAAAAAGTTTACCAACTCCTGTTACAGACGATGGCAAGAAGTAACAAGATCATCCAAATGATATGCGTTAGTGGCAGGAAGCCTGGCTTGCTCAAACTCCATAGTTGCTGAAAGTAGAGGATAAGACTCAATAGATAGAGCAAGATGGTTTTTACTTACAGCACAGCAAACAGCAGGAGTATCACATAGTGGGGCTGGTTCCTACGCCTCTAAATCCCATATGATGCAATGCGCCCAGATGACCCCTGAGCATCAGTTGTGCTGCAGCTGAGGAATCCAGGGCCAAGGGCTTGGCACGTTTTACAGCAAGTAGTGAACAAACTAGTTTCCCCCGGGGAGCTAGTAGTCAGATGGTAATCAATCTTTGTCACTTTGACCTACTTAATTGGCTGTGTTACTAGCTATAGAAATGGCTCAATGTCAGGATGGTTAAGCCTTGCAGTTTGGCACACTCAGCAAGGAAGAGTACAGATGCTTGGGCCAATGGCACACTGACTTTTCCAACAATGGAATGTCCCTTTCATCTTCACCCCAATCCTCTGAAGTAGATATGATTACTATCCCATTTTACAGATGAAGAAATCCAGGCTCAGAGGAAGAAAAGTGACAAAGCAACTTGCCCATTGTCAAAAGCAACTTGCTCAAGGCTGCTTACTTTGAAGGTGGTGAACAGTGATTTAACCCTGAGCAAGCTAAATGCAGAGCCCAAACAACATATAAATGCCTTGTTTCATTGAGCAAAAAGTCAAGAACCACAAGAACTAGACTTAAATTGTATACTGATAAAATTATTCATTGTTTTACCTTCTTCCTTTAATAACAATAATATTAAGAGATGGCATTTTACAATGCATAGGCCTGCCTCACATAATCCATTTAAAGATTTACATACGTTTAGATGCCAGCAAAAGTTTGCCAAATATTTTCCCAGTAAAAAAAATGGATTTGGCTAGGTTTTACCTTTCCCAGTTGTTTTGAAAGTTTTCCTTTGCAGTATGAAAGGCAGAATACAGATTTAATTACCCTTCTCTGGCTAATGTTCGAACTGCCTAATTATATAAAAGCATTAATTGTAGATATTACAAACAGCAACTCACAATAAAATATTTTCTCATAATTTAACCAGGCCTGTCAATGAAATGAAGTCCCAGATAACTTTTTCAAAACCTTTTGCATTATTTGCCCTATAGTTCCACAAACACTTAAGTAACTGGTTTGTATATATAGTATAGAAGCAAATGCAAAGACATGCTATGTGTGTGTGCCTATACGTAAGAACTAGCACAAAGAGCAGAGGACATTATGGAAGTGGGAATGTGAGCATATGCACATGAACTTCGATTACAGTGCTAGGTCTGACACAGAGGGTGTAAATGAAGGGGGCATGGCTGTTCGATGTGACTTAGCAAAGGGGGACTATTTAATCAGAGAAATTGGTCTTCCTTATAATATCTAAAGGCAGAAAGTCCAGACAAGCCTCTGGCAAGACCAGGAAGTCTCTCAATAAGCAAGCCAGTGCTCTGCTCTCTAGCATCACGAAGTCCCTCATTCTACTTTGCTGCTCCCAGCCAGTGTAATGTCACAGGAGTCAGATTCACGTTTCTTCTCTGCCACTGTCATTAATCTCTCTTAGCCTTTAGCCTCTTGATAAACACTTGAGTATAGTTGATTCTATGAGATTTAAATGAAATAGTACCTTATACTTACTAAATGCTCTGTATTATTTGTTTCTCTTTCATGTTTGTTTCATTTTTTTTTCTTCTACAGATTGGCTTACCCTTCTTCTTTAGGCACATGGGAAAATGTCCTCACAATATAAACATTAATTATGACAGACTCCCTGATGTCTTAGTCCCAAATACAATTTCCTAGAGGAAGGGGATCTGATTGGGCCAGCTTGGGTCAATGGGTCAAGTGTCTACCGCCAGTCCAGTCAACCGTAGTTGGACAATGGGACTACAGTGTTTGAGTGTGAATAGGGGCCCATTCTTTTGTTAGTTCTTAGAAAAGAAGCAAGACAGAATTTTCATAACACATTTGTATCTACTATAAATATTCATCATTATAAATGAGAGATCATGAGTTTTCTAGTAGTCCTGTCTACAAACAGAAATTATATTAAGGAAAGATATGTGTAAATCAAACCCTATGGTAAATAGTATATAAAAAGATCATGAAGTAAAATGGTTTTTTAAGACTTCTTTTAAATTTGAAGTAATAGTTATACAAAATATTTATTTTCTACATTAAAGATTAAAATATTTGAGGTGATATTAAAGCCAAGTTATGTCAATGTCAGAAGATAAAATTGTAAAGTTTTAATGTTTGTTGCTCAGTTAGCTTGATTACCTCTTGAAGAAACTAAACTTGACAGATTTTTTACTGTTTTTGGTGTTTTTTAATGGTTGATCAATAAGAACAGAGTTCTGTTCTGTTTTGAAAGGGATTAAAATCAAATACAAAAAAGCATCAGCACCTACTTCCTCCAGGGATATTAAATGATCTTTGTCCTTTCAATTATTGGAGACATAAACAGATAGTCAGAATCCTGACTCGCATCTGGGCTGCGTTTATTTCATTAATTCAGAAAAGAATCCATTTCCATTCAATTCGGTATTTACTGCATGTCATGCGAGGCCCTGTGCTAGGTTCCATGAGTGAAGTCAGGAGGAGTAAGACATGATCTGTTCCTTTAGGAATCTCATTGTAAGAGGAAATGGCCACATGTGCAGTGGACACATTCATGCTAGCATGAGAGAGATTCCCATATATAGACTGGACATGTTCACACCACCATAGGAGAGATGACCATTATTCAGTTAACACCATAGCTTGGAAACTGCACATCATAGGTGGTCAGTCACCTCTTGTTGAATGAATTAACTAATTGGTACATCAAGTCAGGATGATAAAAAGTGCTATTGAACAACTACCAAAATGTTATGAAAGTATAAAAAAGAAAGAGTCATTCATTCATTAAATAAATACTTCTTGTCTGCCAGGCACTGTTCTAAGCATAAGCACATGGCCATTACTTCTGGCTGGAAATTTTGAGAAAATGACATGAAGGAGTTGACATGTGTGCTGAACCTTAAAGGTCAGATTCATAGGTGTAAACAGGAGTAAATAGGCCTGAGAGAATTCTGAGAGAAGCTAGAAGTTCAGTTTGGCTGGAGATGACACATGTGAGATGAGGTATGATGGCTAAGATTAAAAGAGTAGTAGAAGCCAAAATCATTAAAGAAAAGACCTTCAGTGTTGGAGTATTGGCTTGGACTTAGTTTGTAGACCATAGGGAGCTATTGAAACTTTGGAAGAGGGAATTCAAACAAGTAGGCCATCCTTGAGGGAGCTTTATCTGGAAATACTGTGTAGGATGGATCAGTGACGCTAGAGGCTTAGGAATCAGGAATGAGGTTTTGCAGCAAGGAAGTGATTATTGCAATGTAAAGAAAAAAAATGAATAAGAGAAACATTGGAGGGTCAAAATCCATTAACACATAGGAGATATCATAAATGCAAAACTCTTAGGATAAGAAAACAGATCGGCTGAAAATAGTAAGAATCCAAGGGGTTGAAAATGACTCCTGAGGTTCAAGCTTATCTTATGAGGAGATCAAAGCCACTACGAATGAAAACAGGGACTATGGGAGAAGGATCAGATTGGCAGAGAAGATGAGAAAGTGAATTTTGGATATAATGAGCTAGAGGTGAGAGCAGAATATCTGCATGGAAATGCATAGCACATCCATTGACAGAGTTTTTAATTCAAGCAAGCAAGGCCTGGGAGCCACAGCCATTGGTCCTGAAGAAAGTGACTTTCACCTATGAGGTAGTAATTTTATTGATATCTTCATCTACAAAACCAGTTTTTCCAGTTGGAAGGAGGAAGAATTTTGCAACCACAGTATAAATAGGGATTAGTGAGCTTGTCCAGAATCCACAGCACAGATCCAGCCAGAGATGAAATTTAGATATGCAGGAACAATACCAGAAACAGTAAATGAACCTCAGTCTCTGTCTGTGATCCAAGAGACGGGAACTTAGGACTATTCAGGGAAAGTCTTGGAAAGTCACAAGTTGCTACCAGTTGAGTTGAGAAGACATTAAAAATTACAGCAAAGAGAGAGAGCTTAGAATCAGAAAATGGAGAGATATCCAAAATAATGAATGTCAACCAAGCAGAGTAATTAAAATAATCAAACTAATTTTGTCCAGATGGTGGTTTTCACCTCTGTTCACCTTTAAAATATTTGGCACATAAATTCCAGTTTCAGACCCACAGGTGCTGTCAAGTTGCCGCTAAATATTTGACAAAGATAATAGCTAAAGCCATCAGGTTGGGTGATATTGTGATGAGGATCTCTTATATTTATAGAGTGGGAAGAGGAACTAAAGGATGGAAATAAGGGAAGGACCAAAAGGATGAAATATTATGGAGGCAGAAGGTAGATACTTTATTTCTAGCCCCAAGAGACCATGTAAAGAGAAATATGTACTTTTCAACATGTGCACAGCACTGTGCTAAGGGCAAAAAGAGTCAGATAATATGAGCTCTGCCCTCTGGGAGCACTTATCCATGGGCCTAAGGGATACACGAAAATTTAGGGGTGGATGAACTGTGTTATAGGTTACTAAAGCATAGGGAACAGATTTCTACTTCTGAGCATGATAGAGTAAAAAAGACCAGATTTAAATTTATACCTTAAACAACAACAATGACAGAAATAAAAAGAAAAAAAAACATGAATTAATGGTATTCTGATACTGGACAACAAGCATGATCTCTAAGAAAAGGTAAACAAACAAAGTGAGCCCTACAATTGCCTCAGCTTGATACTCAGACAGAGGTTTCAGGCTGGGGTGCAGAGAAAGAGAACTTAGGCAGAGCCAGGCAGGCTCTCTGAGTCAAAGAGGCAGAGTTGAGAATTTTAGAGAAAGACAAACCAGCTAAAATTCCCAAGTCAGTGTACAAGAGACAGACACACACACACACACACACACACACACACACACACACACACACAGAGATAGAGACAGACAGAGAGAGACAGAGAGAGAAGAGAGAGATCCAGATCCCGAAGAGGGCTCTTTTCAAGTTCTAAGTTGAGTACTGATTAGAACATTTTTTTGTGGGGAAGCTTCCTGAAGTTGAGAGAAAAATTATCAGGAAGGAATTGACAGAAAAATTGCTGACCCTTATTCAAGAGTGGAAATAATTCATGTTTCCAGCAACCAGAGGAGAGAAATCTGGTAATGCATGGGGCACCAGGTTGAGTATTCAGAAGGATATTACCTAAGTATAGGGAACAAATTAATCCTAGCCTAAAGGCTGCTGTGGTTCACCTGACAAAGCTTAAATGCAAGCTGTGAATGGATCAAAATATTTCTAAGTATCTTAACCATGTCCCAGAACAAAGTTCAAAAACAGTTAAAATAATAGTAAGAAAATTAACACCCAACAACATAAAAAGACACAATGTCTATTACTTAATCAAAAATTACCAGACATGTACAGAAGAAATAAAATACAACTCGTAATAGGGGAAAAAAAGTAATAAATAAGTACAGACCTAGAAAGGATACATATGATAGAATTAATACAAAAAAAAAACATTAAAACAATTATAATAAATGTACTCTGTAAGTTCAAGAAGATAGAGGAAAAATGAAAATTTTAAGGAGGGTTGTGGGAGATTTTTTTAAAAGTCTAATCAAACCTAAAGAGAAGAAAATTACAATGTCTACTATAAAAAAAATGAGACTACAGAATCTGACATGGTATATAAAAAATGAGTAAATTTAAAGACAAAGCAATAGAAATTTTCCAAAATAGGACAGTAAGAAAAAAGACTTAAACAATAAATAAACAAATCAGCAATGAGTTGGGGAATAATTTCAAGAGCCCTAATATACATGTCCTCAAAGGAAATGGGAGTACAGAAAAAAATATTTGAAGACCTAATGACTGACGTTTTCCCAAACTTCATGAAAATTATAAACTTAGAAATCCAAGAAGTTCAAAAAACCCCAAACAAAATAAACATTAAGAAAACTACATCAAGGGAAAGGAAAAAATACAGTGTAGATAATAAAGGCTCTGTTCATCCCTCTGGCAACCAAATCAAAGTTGTGACGGAAACAATGAGCAAGCAACAAGAAAAAATCATCTGGGATCTAGATGAACAAGATGTACAACCAGGGAGAAATCCAAGAAATAACCCTGCAAAGGCAGAAGGTAGGATAGGGCAAGGACACCGGCTGCCCAGTCTCCAGTGGCTGAGTGGGACTGAGGCTTCAGCAGTGCCAGTGGCAAAAGCCTCTTAAAGGGGCTGGATCTGCCAGCGGCTTTTCGTGGTGATAAACCTGCTCGCTCTGAGTACCGGTGCCATTTAGGTTGCATGTAGGGAGCACTAGGGACTTATAGGGAAACATTGTTGGAGTGAGGACTGAGGCAAGACTCACTTGTACAGAAGTGCCAGTGGTATCCATAGTTCCCTGTTGAGCCCTTTCTCCTCCCAGTATGCGGACACAGAGCCACCATAGCCCTGACATCATCAAACTAGATAACAGACGTCGCTCCACCCAGAGGATTCCCTGAAACCCACCTCCCCCAACTCCCAGCCCCACTTAAGCCATATCCAGGTATATCCTCAGCAAGTCTCATGCTCCTTGCTGAGCAGCACCTAGACTCACACTGGAGGGAGCTGGCCTCAGTTCCTGATGTGGCCTTTTGAGACAACTATAAGCACAGCATCTGTGGATTGCTTACTGAATCTTAACAGTTGGCCCTGGAGGGGTAGAGGCTTGGACTAAATTTGGCCTGCAGCTGAGCCCCTCTCAGGACTGTGCCACTGGACACCTACTGCACAAATCCACACTAATTTAAAGACCAGGAGACTTAGGAGCTTTGCTTAGTAGATATAAACAGACAAGAAAAGGCAGCCAAAATGGAAAGACAAAGAAGCAGAGACCATATGAGAGAACAGAGCAGAGATCCAGATATAATGGAGTCAAGTAATCTAACAGATGCAGAGTTCAAAACACTGGTTATAAAGATGCTCAATGAACTTTTGGGAAGTGTAGATAAATTCAGTGAGAACTTCAGCAAAGAGATAAAAAATAAAATAAAATGAAAACGGAAATTATAAAAGACAACCAGTCTGAAATGAAGAACACATTATCTGAGATGAGAAGTATAGTAAATGGAATAAACAAAAGAATAAACAAAGTGAATAAAGAAAAGGATCAAATGCTCTATCTAGAGGACAGGAAAGCTCAAGACACTCAATCAGAATAGCAAGTGATAAGATGTCAAGACTATAAATATAAAAACAATTTAAGGAGCATATAGAACACTATTAAGAATCCATATATCCATCTGATCGGCATACCTGAAGAAAATCAAGATGTTAAACAGATGTTTGAAGGAATTATGATGGAAAATTTCCCTAACATGATGAAGGAAATGAACATAAAACCCCAGGAAATTCAGAGATTCCCAAAAACCAGGAATCCAAAGAGGCACACACTAAGACACATCATAATTAAAATGCCAAAGTGTAAATACAAAGAGAGTATCTTAAAAGCAGCAAGAGAAAAGCAGATAGGTTACCTACGAGGGAGCACTTATAAGACTGGCAGCTGATTTCTCAAAAGAAACTAAGCAGGACAGAGGGCCTGGCACAAAATGTTCGACATGATGAAGACTCAGGATCTACAACCAAGAATACTTTATCCAGCAAAGCTATCATTTGCAGTTGAAGGACAGATAAAGA
The DNA here is from genome assembly GCA_028627145.1 of Eidolon dupreanum. Classification (NCBI taxonomy): domain Eukaryota; kingdom Metazoa; phylum Chordata; class Mammalia; order Chiroptera; family Pteropodidae; genus Eidolon; species Eidolon dupreanum. The sequence continues at coordinate 44,572,143 of CM053513.1, forward strand.
GCTTCCCAGACAAAAATCAGCTAAAGGAATTGATCACCACCAAACTGGTATTACAGGAAATGTTGGAGGGACTTCTTTAAGAAGAAAAAAAAACGTATATCAAAAACAGGAATAAAAAATGATAACAACTACATTCATATCAATAAGTGCCTTAAATGGAAAAGAATTAAGTGTTCCAACCAAAGGATAGAGTGGCTGAAAGGATAAGAAAACAAGACCCCCTACATATGCTGCTTACAAGAGACTTCAGATTTAAAAATACACACAGACTAAAAGGAAGGGGATGGAAAAAGATATTGCTTTCATGGAGCTAGAAAGTATCTAAGTCAGACAGAGAAAGATAGACACTACATGATTTCACATATACGCAGAATCTAAGGAATAAAAAGAACAAATTAATCAAAAACAGTTTTGCAAATACAGTGGACAATTTGGTGATGGACAGAGGCAAAGGGTTAAAAAAGTACAAATTAGTAGCCGATAGATGGTCATGGGGATGGGAAACACAGCATAGGGAATGTAGTTAACATTAATACTTTGGCTATGTGGAAGGTCAGGGGAGGAAGGGAGCAATTGGGGGGATCGTTTACAAACTATATTGATGTCTAACCAATGTATTGTATACTTGAAACTAATAAATATAAATAAATTTAATTTTTTAAAATTTTGTTATTGCTAGAGACAAAAGAAAGAAAGAAAGAAAGAAAGAAAGAAAGAAAGAAAGAAAGAAAGAAAGAAAGAAAGAAAGAAAGAAAGAAAGGAGAAAGAAGGAAAAGAAAACTATATCAAACCACATTGTAGTCAAATATGTTTAAGACCAATGAAAAAGACAGTCTTCAAACCATCCGGGGGGGGGGGG
>CM053513.1:44573101-44670613 GCA_028627145.1 Eidolon dupreanum
AATGCTCTGTCAGCCAAGAAGCAATATGAGAAGTGCCAAAGGAAACCCTTCAAGCAGAAGGACAATGATGCCAGATAGGAATCAGGATTTAAACAAAGGAATAAAGAGCTCCAGGAATTGTCTTTCTAAAACAAAAGTGATAACAGTGTGTTGTGTGCTTTGTAATATATGTACTCATAAAAAAAAGATGGCATGCAATAGTAAGCTTCTAAAATGGCTGCTAATGATTCCCATTTCCTGGTGTAATCCACTTTCCTGTGTGTGAGATGAATCGAGAGACTTGCTTCTAATGAATGGAATACAGCAGAAGTGCTGGGATGTCACTTCCAAGATAAGGATGTTAAAGACTTTGGCTTCCATATTGCTCTCTCTCTCTCTCTCTCTCTCTCTCTGTGTTTCATCTCACTTGCTCATTCAGATGAAGCAATCTACCATGTTGTGTGCTGCACTATAAAGGAGCCCATATGACAAGGAGTTGAGAGTGATCTCTAGCTAACAGCTGTGAAGAAACTGAAGTCTTCAATGCAAAAGCTCACTAGGACCTGAATCATGCAAACCACCATATGAATGAACTTAAAGATAGATCCTTCCCCAGTTAAGCCTTGAGCTAACTGAATCTTTGGACACACTGTTTGCACCTTTGTGGAGATCTGCAGCTAGGCTGCACCCTAATTCCTGACCCACAGAAACTGTGAAATAATACATGCTATTTTAAGCTGTTTCAGTTTTGGGGTAATTTATTCTGCAGCCATATATAACTGATATACCAGGGAAAGAGAAATGGAATATATATAATGGAATAAATATAAAATGCTTTGTCCCTTATTTTTTACATATCTTTATAATATAATTGAGTGTTTAAGGCATAGCTAATACATGTAAGCAGGTAGAAGTGAAATGAAATGTATGACAATTTATAATTTTTGGTGACTAAAAGCAGATCAACAGTTGTCTGTGAACAGGGCTGGTTGTAAAAAAAAAAAGTAGAATTACAAAGGGGCACGAGGAAACTTTTGGGGGTGATGGATATGTACATTCTCTCAATTGTAGTGACATTTTCATAGTAGTAGCACATAGGTCAAATTGCATCAGTTGTATATACTCTAAATATGTGCTGTTTTTGTACATTAACTTTTCCTTATTTATATAGTCAAAAAAAGATATCAATAAAAAATAAGAAACAAGCAATAGAAGTTTAAAGAAGGGAAATGCCAATGTGGATTATAATTATTATAAAAGACTTCACAGAGGACAGGGCTCTAGTAATAGAGTTTTCGGTAAAATAGGCTTTGATAATGTGGTAAAAGAAAAGTGGGGAGAGAGCTAAGCCTGAGAGCAGAGTACCAGCAAGACCAAGAAGCAGAAATTAGTACACTGTGTGGAGGGGAAGAATAAGCCAATGCCCAACATTGAGCAGAATATGCTTTTGGAAGTAAACAGTCTCTCAATCTTTCAAGAGTAATTTCTTCCTGAAAACCTTCATAAGGCAAATTTCTATAAGTCTAAAACATAATTCCTATTAATTTCAAGAGATGATGCTTCTTGAGCCCTGAAATTAAGCCACTTATACTAAAACACCAAATCTCCTTCCAATAGACACTCTCGCATCAGTAAATGACATTAATTGTCACAGCATGACCTCCAAGGCAATTTTCTCTTCATTAATTAATCTGTAATAATGCTGAATGCCTTTGTTCATCTCATTTATGGCTACTGCATAACATACATTTAAACCTTTCCTTTTTTTTAACCCATAAAAGACGAAATAAATCAATAAGAGCAAAGCAAATGGTGCATAAGGTTGTCGCTACTACAAACTTGCAAACCAAAAATACTGGGAATACTTCGCCACTGGGAGATGACCTTATAGGGGCTCTTCCTGCACTCAGCTACTTGAGAGGTACAGACTATCCAAAATAGTTCTTATAAATGTGAATAAATGCATCATTAGAAGCCAAAGCAGATATTACATGAAATTCCTTGCAAATTTAAATTCTTGTAAACCAAAAGGGCATTCCCTGGGGGCATAACTATAATAGGAAAAAAGCTTAGAGAAGAGTAAATAAGATGAGGTTGAGGAAGGGTTCAAATTGTTAGATTATGAATTTTGGTCTTAATTTGGAAGCTTATGAGAGCTGGAAAAGTTGAGTGATATATCTTGAAGAAAGATGTATTGAAGATTAATATAGAAGTCAGGTGCAGAGTAGAATTAAGCAAGGAAAGAATAAGGTAGGGAAGCTATTTAAGATGCCATCATGGGGTAGACTGATGAGACTGTTAATAAAGGAAATAACAATATAATACCAGACACATTAAATAATAATAATATTTATCAAGAGCTTCTCATGTGCCTGGTACTGTTCTACCTGCTTACATGTATTAGCTATGCATTTAATATGCATTTACTATGGGATATATACTATTATTACCCCTATTTTACATCTGAGAAAACTGAGGCTTCAAGAGATTAAATCAATTATCCATGGTCACAGAGATAATGAGTAGCAAACTCAGGGTTTGAACAGTACAGTCTGGCTGCAGAGTTCAGTGTATATGCTGCAGACCCTCAAGTATTCACTGTGCAAGTCCAGTATAGGTACTGAGAGTGACATTAAAGGAGCCCAGTTCAAGCAGAGTCCTGAATGTGCTCACTTCTCTCTACCTCTATGGCCACTACCTTAGCCCAGGACAGTGGCTTTTCTTCTCTGAAACAGCCTGGAGCAGCTTTCCCTGGCTCCAGACTTGCTAGCCTCCAATCAGATTTCTACCCTCACCAGAGTTACCTTCCAAAAGCTTAGCACTCATCACATTGCCCTTCTGTTCAAAATCATTGGGATAAAGTCCAAAGCTCACACAGGTCTTAGAAGACCCTACATGGTCTGGTCCTGGACCATTTTGCATTCTAGGTTCCAGACATAAGACTTCATGCTCTTTGATTTCTGAGATTTTGTACATGATGCTTTTTCAGTTTAATATTCTATTCCCCCTTTCTCTCAAAAAGTCTACTGGAACACCCTGACCCACACATGCTTTAGGCCCCTCCAGTGTGCTAAAACAATACCCTGTACCATCACTAAATATACAGCACTCTAACCTCATGCTTAATCATTGGCTCACTCCACTGAATATTAAGCTCTATGAGGGCAGTGACCTTGTTTATTCTTTTATATCGCACACTTAGCATGGTACCTAGTACATAGTGAGCTCTAAATAATTTTTTTTAATTGAAGGATAAACAAGGATCGAGTTTGACAGAATATATAAAACAAAAGTGAGAAAGAAATAAAACTTTCTTTTAATACATTAAACCCAACTAGTGTCATTGGCAGCATCAAGGGAGCATTTAGGAGAATTGTTTTGGAATTGCTCAGTTTATATCAGGACTTAATGAACATGGTGATAAAATGTTTTCTGAGAAGTAATGCCCTCTGTACAACTGGAATGATGAAATCGGGGATCATTTGTGAATTTGGAGATTCAGACTTGCTAATTCCCCGAGAATTTACCACTATATTTTAAGAGAATTTTGCTTTCTTCTTTTCTCCTGGTAGTTTTTGCCTACACTGATTGTGGCTTTAAAACAGTGAAATAAATCAAAATTCTTATTAGGTAATTAAATTAATTACCATTAATTATTTTTATTACCCAAAATAATAATTATTGCCAAAATTATTACATATTGTTGCGTGTATGATCATACATAAAAAGGAGAATTATTTTTTTCTGTATGGTTCAGAAATTTTTCTTTTTTATTAAATTTATTGGGGTGACATTGGTTAATAAAATTATATAGGTTTCAAGTGTACAATTCTATAATACATCATCTGTATATCACATTGTGTGTTCACCGCCCGAAGTCCAATCTTCTCAGTCACCTTATATTTAACCCCCTTTTACCTTTTCTGCCTCCTCCCACCCCCTTTCCCTCTGGTAACCATCATACCATTGTCTGTGTCTATTAGTGTTTGTTTGCTTGTCTTGTTCTTGTGTTGCTTTCAATTTTATATCCTACATATGATTGAAATAATGTGGTTCTTGACTTGTTCTGTGTGATTTATTTTTCTTATATTATTCTCAAGATCCATCCATGTCATTGCAAATGGCAGTATTTTATCTTATAGCTGAGTTGTGTTACATTGTATATATATACCACATCTTCTTTATCCAATCATCTATTGAAAGACACTTCAGTTGCTTCCATGTCTTGGCCATCGTGAATAATGCTGCAGTGAACATAGGAGTACATATATCTTTATGAATAAATGTTTTCAAAATTTGGGGTAGATACCCAGAATAGAGATTGCTGGGTCATATGATAATTCTACCTTTAATTTTTTGAGGAACCTCCATACTTCTTCCGTAGTGGTATACCAATCTTCATTCACACTAGCAGTGTATGAGAGTTCCTTTCAGAAAGTTTTCTTATATCCTTTTTATTCTGCTGTTACTTGGCTTAGTGAATGAAAGGGTGGATTTCAGAGAGAGAGAAGCCAAAGCTGAAATGCTCTTGATTCAATTACACAGCAAATAGAAATACTATTTCTGATCTTGCAAAGAACAATTTTGGCTTTTCTATATATCATTATTTGATAAGGACTTAGTAAAAGGTAGATTGTCTGTATAAAGACTTGTGAATGCAATTACAGCCCCATAACCATACCAAGCCAAAGTGGTTCTGCTTCAGTCCACAGAGACCTAACAGTTGATAAAGTGCTTTTAGGGTGAGATGTAAATCTGTCATGCTAAAAGCAGCCTCTGAGCTAGCGAGAAAGTGATCAGTAGTCCGGCTGTCAGATAGCTCCTGCCAAAGGACATGTGGGCATCAGTCCTATGAATGAATGACCCACCCATTTCCTTCTAGCCTGCTCTATGAGGAATTTCTGTATTTGATAGGACAAGCAAAAGTTCTTGCTTTCTGATGCATCATTTAGAAGGATGTGTGTGTGCATCTGTCTGTGTCTATGTCTGTGCATGTTCATGTGTAGCTTAATATTTCACTACAGTACAAAGTGCTTCCTTTGGTAGCCTCCATATCTACAGAAATAAGAGCCTCTTTACAAAAATAGCTGTAGGATTACTGGAATAGTTAGACATATCTGGGCCTAAACCCCAGCTTTGTTTCTTGTGAACGGTGTGACTTTGGATGAGTTGATAAAAAAAATTATAATAAATGTATATGAATATTATTCAGCCTTAAAAAAAGGAAAGGACTTCTGCCATTTGTAACAACATGGATGAATCTGGAAGACTTTGTGCTAAGTGAAATAAGCCAAATACAGGGAGGGGGAAAAAAACCTACATGATCTCACTTATATGTAGTATCTAAAAAAGTCAAATACATAAAAGCAGAGCATAGAGCAGTGGTTACTAGGGGTGGGGAAGAGGGAGAAATGGGGAGATGTTAGTCAAAGGGCACACAATTGCACTTACATAGGAGGAATAAGTTCTAGAGATCTAATGTACAGCATGGTGTGTATACTTAATAATACCATATTGTATGCTGAAAGTTTGCTAAGAGAGTAGATTTCAGGAGCTCTCATCATAAAAACAATGGTAAATATGGGAGATCATATGTTAGCTTGACAGTAGTAATCATTTCACTATATATGTATATAAAATCATTATGTTGTACAACTTAAATATATACAATTTTTATTATTATATAAGTTTGAGGTGTACAACATTGTAATTCAATGTCTATATATACCACAAAGTGATCACTCCCCAAAGTCTAGTTACAATTCATCACCATACAATTGACCTCTTTCCTCCTTTTTCCCATCCCCAACTCCCTTCTGCTTTGGTAACCATTAGTCTATTCTCTGTATCTATGATCTGTTTGTTTTAGGGGTTTTGTTTGTTTTTTCTTTTTAGATTCCATATATGAGTGAAATCGTACAGTATTTGTTTTTCTCTTTCTGATTTATTTCATTTAGCATAATGCCTCAAGTTCCATCCATTCTGTTGCAAATGGCAAGACTTTATTCTTTTTTATGGCTGAATAGTATTCCATTATATAGTATATACTACATCTTCTTTATCCATTCGTCCATAAGTGAACACTTAGGTTGTTTCCATATCTTGGGTATTGTAAATAATGCACAATGAACATGTCTTTTTGAATTAGTGTTTTCGTATTCCTTGAACAAATATCCATCAGCTGAATAGTTGGATCATATGTTAGTTCTATTCTTAATTTTTTGAGAATACTGTTTTACATAGTGGCTGCACCAATTTATAGTCCCACCAACAGTGTACAAGCGTCCTCTCTTTTCTACATCCTCTCCAACACTTATTATTTCTTGTTGTTTTGATAATGGCCATTAAATAGGTATGAGGTGATGCCTCATTGCCATTTTGATTTGCAATTCCCCTATAACTGATGATGTTGAACACTTTTTCATGTGTCTGTTGCCCATCTCTATGTCGTCTTTGGAAAAATGTCTTCAGATCCTCTGCCCATTTTTTAATTAGGTTGTCTTTTTGTTGTTATAGGATTGTATGAATTCTTTACATATTTTGGATATTAATCCCTCATCAAATGTACAATTAGCAAATACTTTCTCCCATTCAATAGGTTGCCTTTTTGTTTTAATGATGGTTTCCCTTGCACTTGAAGTCAGGGCTACAAAAACATTGCTAAGACCAACATCAAGGGGCTTACCAGCTGTTTTCTCCCAGGAATTCTGTGGTTTCAGGTCTTATATCCAAAAATTTAAACCATTTTGAGTTATTTATTTGTATGGTATAGAATAGTGGTCTAGTTTGATTCTTTTGCAGTAATTTTCATTTTTAAAAAATAAAATAAAAAGAACTTGGATAAGGGGAAGGGTAATGACAGAAACAAGGGAAGGTCAGAGGAGCTGGCTTGATAGGGAATAATAAACCTGTTGTTAGACTTATTGACTTTGAGTGCAAAGCCCAAAATGCACTTGGAGATAGAGGACTGGAACACAAGAGAGGATGAAAGTCTCAATATTTAAACTTCAAAATCACTTTTAAAATAAAATCATGAGGTACAGCTGCCTTTGCCTCAAATTAGGTGTGTGTGCATTTAGGGTGTCACTGAATAAGAGAGAACATGGAATATATTAAAGAAGTGATTCATAAGGTATAGAATGGGCAGAGTTACTTTTTTGAATAATTTCTTTCTAAGCAGCAACACTTATAAGTTGTTCTAAATAAATATACTAAAAGCAAAATTATTCTTCAAGTTGAGCTACCAGCAGAGCCAATTTTTATACAGCTTCTGTAATTCACCCAAATGAGCTCACGTTGCCAGATTCTGTCCTTCCAGATTGATGTATTTAATGGCATCTGCCAGCAGTGGTTGTGGAGCAGCATTTTAATGAATCCCAAAGATTTTCATCAGAATATGCTGTACTCCAATAACAGTGCCAGTAGCGCCTCCCCAGTTGGTGTTGTTGACACTTTCCTTAGCCGAGGTAGCCATGCTACAGGCATTTAAGAGATGCTGAGAAGTAGCAGCAGTTGGAGGTTGGTTAACAAATGAAACCCTGAAGACCAAGTCATGATTTACATTATTTTAAGCAGAGGTGCAAACTCGGTGAGTAAGGAGAGCAAGTGGCTTCTTTCTGGAGTAGTGAATGTGTTAGGGAACAAGAGCATAAGAGAGTCCGGATATTTAGGCAAATTAAAAATCAGACTGCTTCTTACAAAGGTGACAAATTAGGAGGTAATTAATCACATTAAATAAGGATTTACCATGGAATTTCTTTAAACAGCCAATTTCCTTCATCATGTATCTGATTAAAATTCATTACCCACAATATCTTTTACATAAAGCGTGGTTCCTCATATTGATTTCAACTGACTTAGTTCATCCTGAGGAACATTTCTGCAGAGGAGATTCACTCCTATAAAATTAATAGTTTACTCTAATAACACATGAACTGGAAACAAGATTTGTCTCCCCTAGCTTGTGCTCTTCACATCTTCATGTGAAGTACAAGTTTGCACACATAACTGGGACCTCCTAATGACTGAGTTCCCATTCTCAAGGCCCCTTCTCTTTATTCAAGGGGAGAATGGGTACATGGTTCCCTGCATCCCTAGGATGGTCCCTCTATCTTTGATGACATATCAGGACTTGGATCACATTCCACAAGAAAATAAAACACAAAGTCCTCTCCTAGAGTCTCTGGTGATGAGCTGGGTTTTGCTGTGTGGTGTGGTTCCATGCACAGCCTCCATCCTCCACACAGTCCTGGTTCTGAAAAGGACGCCCTTCAGCAGAGGCGCCAAGCATAGCATTGAGGGTCTCTTATAGAGAAAAGGGTTAATAATCAGGGAAACTGGGTCTCAAAGAAAATAAGACGCTTGTCCAAGAAATGACAGCCTCAACTCCCACAAATTCAGAGAGACTTCAGTTTCCAAATTCTGCCTCAGCACTGCCAGAGTAGGATGCTCAAGTATGTAAAAAGACTCATTCTCATTTAGACATCTAGAGAGGATAGAGATCTTTAGATGCTAGGAACTGTATCCTGACACTGTAAGTTTTTAAACCTGTAGTTTAGGAGATCATTTAAAAGGCAGAAAGAGAGCTAAAGGGCAGAAATCATAATTAATTAATACTTTATAGTGTGTTACATAATAGCCTACCAACCCCTTCGCCTCCTTGTTTATCCCCTTCTGACTTAGTAATGCTGTAACAAAATTCCACAGACTAGGTGGCTTTTAAACAACAGAAATTTATTTCTCACAGTTCTGGAGGCCGGAAGTCCAAGATCAAAGCACCAGCATGGCTGAATTCTGTTGAAAGTCTTCTTCCTGATTTATAGCCAGCACCTTCTCTCTGTGTCCTTACATGGAGGAAGGGGCTAGGGAGCTCCACAGGGTCTCTTTTATAAGAGCACTAATTCCTTTCACACGGGCTCCACTCTTATGACATAATCACCTCCCAAAGGCCACATCTCCAAATGCCATCACATTGGGGTTTAGGATTCCAAGATATGAACTTGGGGGAACACAAACATTCAGACCACATCACCAGCCTTTCAGCACACTTGACAGAACAGATTTTCTGTGTGGAGAAAAGGTGGTAGAGGAGGAAACATGACTGTGCCAATATCAGATGTTATTATTATTCAGAAAGGTCAGATGCAGAAGGCATTAAGCATTGACATACATGAGAGAAAAATAAAGCTGAATTGCAGCTGTCAGGCTAAAAGCCTACACGAAAGGCTATATGAAATACAAAACAAATTTCTCTCTTCCAGAGTGCCTTCCTTCATATCACTTAGATACCTGGGTGCCTTGGTCATAGGCAAGCACTCAATACATATTGGTAGAAGTGGACCAAAACAAACAAAGTCTCTTAGATTGTTAAAATGAAAACTGCTAAGTGATGCTTAAAATTTTTAAATAATAGTAGGATGCCATTCTAGTGAGTATGTTCTTGCTTATACCTCATAACACTGATAAAGGCAGTGTAGCTTGTCTAATAATGATGAGGTCCAGGTTCCCGATTGTTGCCAAATGCTATTTCCTCTGCTTCCTCAGCCTACTGAAGCCATTTAGTTTCATGCCTGTCATATCAAGACTCATGGTAAAAACTGCCACAGGAGTTTCTGAAATTTTTTTTTAATAAGGGGGAAAAACACAAAGCACAGTTAGCTAGGTTTCTTTTTTTTTTTTTTTTTTTTTCCTTTCTGATGTGTTCTGCAGGTGTGTGAGGCAGCTCTGTTTTCATAAGCACCAACCTAGAGAATCCCTCTGGGAACACTGACAGTTCCAGCTGCCTATTGCTTTGTTGAAGGATGTTAGGAACACTCCATCCCTACCACTCATGGCTGATACTACTGTCTCCCTCTGATGGTGCCTAAAAATTGCCTTTTGGTAATCATTAGCAGATTAAAGGAAGCGAAAGGATTTGGGCCCAGGTTCCAGTTAGAGATCAACATAATAGCCTAATATTTATTGAGCTTTCACTTTGTGCCAGGCATTCTGATAAGCTTTTTACATGGTCTACCATCTATATTGCAAGAAAAGGAAAACCTGACCAACAGTGCCTTAATCCCCAAAGACATTTACTGTTTACTTAACAGGAAGTCTGGGACAGGCATCCCAGGCCTAGCTTGGCAAGACCAACAGTATTGTTAAGGAGAAAGCTTTCTCCTTTTTACTTTTGTCATCCTTAGGGGGTTGACTTTCATCCTTGGCTTCACAAGGTGGCTGCCACTGCACCACATCACAACTGCATTAAAGACAGGAAGGAGGGAGAAAGAGTCGGCATCAAGAGAATTTCTTTTTCTTATTTATTTCTTTTATAAGGAAGCCATGATTTTTCAGAAGTCGCTTATCCTATATCCCATCAATCTTAGCTATATAACTATATATACAAGATGGTTAAGAAGTCAAGTCATTGAGATAGACTGCCTGCTAGAGTTTGAATCCAAGCTGTACTACTTTCTAGTTATATGTCTTGGTAAATTATTTAAACTCTTTCTACCTCAGTTTGCTCATTTTTAAAATGGGAACAATAATAATACCCTAGGTTGATTGTGAATATTAATACTTAATACTTATAAGGTACCTAGAATTTGGTTTATAATAAGCATTAGGGAAGTGATAACTAAGACGCTATGAAGCAAGCAGCTTCATTTCTCTGATTACATTTTATGTGCATTATCCTGTGATTAGTCAAATTGCCTACTAAATTAGTCAAATTGCCTATTCATTCTCCAATAAGAATGCCAGGATGCATCAACCTGGGATGCCCCTGAGAACTGTCCTTCCAAAGGCAAGTTGCCATGGAACTGACCACCTAAAGATCTATAGCTTTTTGTAGAATGAGGAATCATGGACAAGGCACTCAGCTGAATTGCAGACAAGTGGGGGAAGAAGTGGACAGGTGCATCCAGGCTGAGAAGGCAGCAGTGAACTGCAGCTAGGCTGCCTCAGCCATTTGGGCTATTCTAAGTCTAAAAACAGATCTTCTGAAGGAAGAGGTTCAGGATGAAGACAGGGTGATAGTACAGGCTTTCTTAAATTCGAATAGTTTCCAGAGATCATAGGGTGTGAGAAATGACTTGATTGTAACTTGGGTCTGTAGGAGGTGAAGTGGACAGAAGGGTACACCCCCAACTTGACCAGGGTAGAGAAGACCACTGTATTTTACAAACACTCAAGAACAAAGATTTTTTTATTTACAATCCCATGAGAAAAAAGAAATTTTAATTTCATTAACTGATTGAACAAACAGGAGAGGCCCACTGCAACCGAACTGGGCCCCCAGGCCTGTGAGTGTGGTCAATGAGCACATGATTGAGTGTAGAGAGGAGAGAATCACAGCCCCAGCTCTGAGTCACCAGAGGAGTGGCTGCCTTTGTTTAAAGTTGATCACCACAGGCCACCCACGATGCCTACCTGCACTCCCCTCCTGCTTTCAAATGCCTGAAAATCCTACCAGAAAAGTGAGGCCTGGGAAGGGGAGCTTGCCCGCCAAAGCTGCTGTGGCAATGAGTCTAGGTTGGTCTCCGTCCTGGGTTCAGGTGGGCTAGCACCGGCTTTGGCCTGCACTGCCCAGCATATCCCTATTCTGTTAATGCTGAGATCACTAGAGGGATCCCCTGAGAGTGGGCTGCAGGGTTCTGGATGGAGCACAGGTCACAAGGTATGTCTTAATGTATAATAGTTCCATATTTAGACATTCTCCATGTGGGCCTTTGCGTGTACTTTTGCCCTGTACCCCATGAATATTAGAACTGAGTCCATGGAAGGGAACCTGAGAACCTAACCTTGTTCAGAAAAGTCCCTGCTACCTGAAGGCAGCATTAGGTCTTCTTCTACCACCCCACTACCCACTGCACTCGCCCACATCCACCTTCAACCAAAAAGGTCCTTGCCCTCCCTGCGTGGTTTCTTGGTTTCTCTTTTTCTCTACTACCCACCTTGAGAAACCCCAATATGGTACCTTCAGAATTTTAGGCTTCTGTCGGCATCGTTGCCTCAGCACAGCCTCCTCCTGAGGCTGGCCACCACAGTCCGCACAACCTAATGATAATGAGTTTTGGGGGGCACTTGACTGACAAAGACAGATGTTGCTTTTGGGAAAAAGAAAAAAAAAACAGTATTATTTTTCCCCAGGAAGTACAACATTCTTCACAAATGTTATTCTCTCATTAACATTCACAGCACCCATAGGGAGCCTGGTGATACCATTAGTCTTGATTTCATGGATGGAAAGATTGAGCCATACACTAGGTCTGATTTGGCGGCTGGAACACAGAGCACTTTTTCTCTTTGGACTACAATTGTATCTCATTTCTATAAACAAAATACTCAGGAGAATATGGTTTTTCTACTTCAAACAAGTGTCTTCTTGAACACAGTTTGATGGCTTTGGGGCATACACATTCTGTCTAGACAGATGATAGCTTTCAAATACCATATGGTCGGACCAGACTCTGATTAGTAATGAATTTGCAGATGTTAGATAAACCTTCTGGAGTGCTGGGTGCCTTTAACAGCCCCAACCACAAGCAACATGGGGAATTTTTGTAACTGAGGGTCCCAAACAGTGGCTTCATTCAAGCTAAAGAACACTAAGACCTAGCTTCGATATTTAAAATATATATCATTTCAAGATTATTTTTAACTTTGTCTTTCTCTCTCTTAAATGTCTGTTGAAGTTTAGTCCATTTGGTGCAAGGATGGTAAGGCCAGCCTGTGTTTGAACCAACGGATCGATGGTCAGCATTTCAAGAGTTGGTGACTCTGGCCTGTATCATGCAGAGAGAAAGGAAGTCCCTGCAGTCTCCAAAGTAGAAACAAGCAAGCAAAACTAGCAAAACTCTGTTTATAGACCTATCCAAAATTTCACATTAGCTGGTGGTTTTTATGGAACTTAAAGACAAAGCAAAGGGAGGATTCACTTCTGCTATCATGGCTCAGCGTATAAGCCAGAGAACATTTCTGTTTTTCCAAGGGTAGAAAATCCGTGTTTTTACTCAATGAATATTTATTGAGCACCTTCCCTATGCCAAGCATCAAGACACAAAAATTAAGGCACAGTCCCTATTATTAGGGCTGCCAGCAAGAAATTATGGCTCAGTATAATGTGTGCTGCAATGAAAGTTTGTATAAAGCACTGTTGTCTCACAGAGGAGAAGGGCTCTATCAAGTTGGAGAACAGTCATAGAGGAGGTAAGGCTCTAAAGTTCTCATAATTGGAGTGGCGAGAGGGGAGTCGGGGTGAGAAGAACAGCAGGTGCAAAGACAGGGAGGCAGACAGTTGGAATATTTCAGGAATGCATGGTGTCTCAGATCAATAAGATCCCAGAGCTCATGAAGGATGGGGTCAGGAGATCATCAGAGGTGTCATGTGTTATGCCAGGGAGCTCAGGATTTATCCACAGGACATTAGGAAGCTTGTTACAGGATTAAAGGGAAGGAGATTCGTTCATATGATCAAATAATTTTTTAAAATATCACTCTAGTAGCCCACACTGGAGAATTTCTTAGGGGAGAGAGAAAAACTGGTGATTGATTGCCTTACAAGCCTGGGACCAGACTTCAAAATCACCCTGGCATTTCCCAGTATAGTACAGTAGAGTGGTTAAAAGGTTAGCCTGGAGCCAGGCAGTTTCACCTATGCCATGTAGTAGTTGCATGATCTTGGAGAAGTTACTTAACTTATCTGAGCCTGTTTCATCATCTGTGAAACCAAGATAACAATTGTTATTATGATTAAATAAGATGATGCATGTGAAGTACTTAGCACAGTGCCCTGTATAGAACACTTAGCTCATTCACTGCATGTGTGTGTATGTGTAGAGAGAGAGAGTATGAGTGTATATGTATATATATTTGAATTTCTACCATGGGCCAAGCAGGAGTGATATATGGCAAGCATATCCACTATAATCCCTGTTCCACATGAATCTTAAAGTCTGAAGGGGAAGTGTGCATTAAACAAAACTTCTCATTAGCAGTTACATAGTTACATGCCAATTTCAATGCTGTGGAGTTAAGATACAAGAATTTGAGCGCATAAGAGGTTGGGGGCAGGGAATGGATTTATCAGGAGAATCGGCAAAGGCCCTAGGCTAACACTGGAAGAATAAATAGGAGTAAGTGGGGCAGAGTGGAGGAGAGCTGTTTAGGCAGAAGAAATAGAATAAAGAGTCTGCTGTGTTTAAACACCTGGTAGGGAACAAGGCTGGAGAGGCAGACTGGGGTTGAATCACAGAGGGCCTTCTCGGCCTCAGGTAGGACTTAAAGTCCTATCCTCAGTGCAGAGAGAAGCCAGTGCAGTCTTCCTGTCCTCCGCTCAGCCCTTGCAGTGGAGTGATAGGGTCCAGGGGGCCTTTTAAGAAGCTCACGGGGTGGTTGTGTGGAGTAACCGTTGGTGAAGTAACCCTTACTTAGTATGCAGACCTCAGCAGCCATGGGGCCAGCGCCAGGAAGGCCTGGCGTGATCCACTGAGGCCACGGGCAACACTTGGGCTGACTTGGCAGCTACTAGAGAGGACTTGACTGCGTTTTGATCGAGTTTCACTGAATTTGCCAAAGAATTGTTGCATGTTTTCTAGGGTACTGACAAATCAAGAACAGGAAAGGACATGTTGGAGGCAGGGAGTGGGAGAGGAAGAACAGATGAGCCACATAGGTAATTGCTGCCTGGGACTCTGGCACTGGCCCAGGGTGCTGCTCATGAAACCCAGGAAAAGGTGACAGTTCAGGGTACTCACCGTCCACCAACTGCCAATGTTGCCGACCCATATTCCTGACGCCATTCGGACCAGAAGGCTAGAACACATGTGAAGAATGTAGAGTTACTAGCCTAGAATATCCTGTAACTCCTCTCAGCACTGGGAGAACTCACCTCCCTGTTTCAGCCATCAGCCCCCAACCCCTCCTCTTAGCATGGCGAGGAACCAGGGATCAAGCTAGACACCTTCTTTCACCTGTCAAACAGATGTAAACAATGATATTGGTCTTCTCCATAAAGGGCAATATACATACAAATGAGTAATTTTCTATCCAACTACAAATCTTTTCTTCTGAGTGACAATCTGTCAGCTATTCTTGAAACATAAAAGCTGACCTAACTTGAGGAAAAACTGCCATTTGTAAACACACAGGCAGGAATTTTAGATTTAGTTGGTTGTCATACTCCTAGACCTCTCATTGGGACCAAGTCTAAGAAATTTCCTTCCTTGAACTGATCTGTTTGAGGCATGTGAGCCTGTCACTGTCCAGGCAGGCAACGCCATATCTGACAATGTCGCTCTGTTTTGGAGCAATGCTCAAGCACCTCTAATTTAGAGATTAATGTGTTCAACTTTTTCATTCTATTTCCTCTGCCATTTTCTCAAGGAAATATTAGAACTAATTCTTTTCTTCAAAGAAAAGTGGCTCCACTTTAGGTGGGAAGGTGTATGGGGCACTACTTTAACTTCATCAGTGGCCCCGGTCTCATGGGGGCTCCTCCTTATTATTCTGTACTGATAATTGCTACAGTATGTTCTACCATCCCTTTTGAGACCAGGGCACAGTGTAGTGGTGGTGGTGGGGTCAGAGGGCGGAGGTTCTAGTCCTGACTCTGTCCCTACACAATTCTCTCCAAATCACATCGCTTCCCATATCTCTGTCTTTTCCCTCACTTATCTAATGAGGGGCTGCACTCACTCATCACTTAGGCCCTCTCTAGTTTAAAAAAATTTTTTTGAAATCCTGAAGAAGTATACATCCTTAGCTGTTTGATGTATTCAATTTTGTATTTCTGTACAAATACAAGTCCTACATATGAAAAGGCAGAAATGATATTTCCCCAGTTATTTCAGATGTTTAAACCCTATCACCAGTGTGATGGTCTTTGGAAATGGAGCTTTGGGAAAGTAATTTGGTTAGATGAGGTCATGAGGATGGGGTCCTCATGCTGGAATTAGTGTCTTATAAGAAGACATACCAGAGAACTTCTGAGCCACTCCTTCACCTCCTTCCTTTTCTCTCTCCCTCCCTCCCTCCACAAGCACATACAAAGAAAGGGCATGTGAGGACACAGCTAGAAGGCAACCACCTACAAGCCAGGAAGAGAGCTCTCACCAGAAATTGAATTGTCCCACACTTTGCTCGGACTTCCAGCCTCCAAACTGTGAGAAGTAAATTTTTATTGTTAAAGCTGCCCAGTCCATGGTATTCTCTTCTGGCAGCCCGAGGCAACTGGGACAGCAAGTAGTCTCTAAGATAATCATGGTGCCTGAGCCCTGGATATTTTCATACTGAAAGACAACCCAACCTCATGCAGTCAGAGCAGTATGGAATGTACCACCAAATAAGGCAAAGCAGAAGCTTTTATGTTTTTAATGTTTAATTAAACATTAACGTTTAATGTTAATTGTTCAAGTGAAGATAACCTGCACAATTTCATGCACTGTAGTTTTGTTAGAAGTAAGAATTGCCTGAACTAGACTGCAAAGTACTTTAAATGAGTACTCAGTAGGGAGCTATGGAAATGAATGACCATCTCTAATCCTCTTTGGAGTAGGAAGGGTAGGAGTTATAAAAGCACATTAGTCAGAATTAAACAAGAAAATGGATGTCTTTTGCAACAAAACTAACTCCTGGTGTGTGTCATCATTGGCACTATAATGATTTCCATGGTACAGCTTTTAGCTCCAGTGGGAAATGACAATATAGTCATCACCCTGAACATCATATACCTTATGTATGTTGTCCACCTTTCAGAACCAGCTAAGATGTTTTCTCTTCTGTGACTCTTCTAAATGTCATTTGTATATTTTTATATTCCATGGTCCCCATAAAGAATGTATTCATCTTTCCTCAAGGCTCCCATTACAACTTTTAATTCCATGAAGCATTTGTCATATCATAATTTAGGTGTCCTTTCTGTCCTGCTTGAGAGTGAACTCTCTAAGGGCAAGGCCATAGACATAGAAGTTACTCAATAAGAGCTTGAATGAATAAATGAATGAATGAGAGCTCCTTTGTATATGACTCATTTATCATTCATTTCATGCTTCCAAAGACTCTGACTCAGCTACCAGACAAGCTCACTCTGCCTCCATCTGCCTATCTATTATATGATACTACGAACGATAGTAAACATTGTCATTTTTGTTTTTCTGGCCTCAGAATCTTTAATGAGCCATGGGAGCTACCAGGATGCAGAGCCAGTAAGCTCCAAAGGTCACACATGAAGATCCAGTGTTTTAATAATATTTGTCCCAACTGTTGTTTTGTCCATATTTCAAAGATCACTGGATCTGTATTTATCCTGAAATTGTTGACACTTCACAGCTGCCAAAGTCCACCATAGCAACATGGACTTATCTGGCCTACTTTGGGAGCTCCCCCCTCATGGTGACTAGTGAGTAACTCTCTTGTATTTTATGGTCTTGACCGACTCCTTTTAAGTAAAATAAAACCAATTATTTTGATAGCAATTCAGATGTTAACTTTAGTTAAAAAAACAAGAAAACCATGTCCCAGAAGCCAAGGACAAGGATAGATTCTGTAGCAGAACTTTCCATTAGCTGCTGAGTCTGTTATACAGCAGAATGAAGAAGTAAAGAGTTTTATCCCTCATACATCTTTTATCTTTTCTTCTGTACTAGATTCTAGCCCACGTTGATCATGGTTGGCCATAACGTATATGCTACCCCCAAGGAAATCTCCTCTGAGTGTGGAGGACTAAATTGTTGAAGATCTAACAAGACAGCAGGCATAGGGATATGTTATGGTAGAATTACACAGAGTGTCACTGACTTTTAAAGCAAGGTTCCTGACCTCATATAACACCAGACAGGCAGCCATCCCTGAGGCGGCTATGATGAATACATACTCAGTTGTATGTAAAAGAGACTGGAAAGATGATAAAGTATTTTTAATAAAGTTCTTAAGATTTTTTTATTTTTTCCTATCTCCCTCCTCTCTTTTCTTCTTTCCTTCCTTTTTCCTTTCTACAAGTACTCACTGAGCACTTACTATGACCTAAGCACTGTCCTACACTTGGTGAAAATAGCAGTGAATAAGATGAGATCCCTGCACCCTATGGAGCATACACTCTAGTAGAAGGGAGAGATATAAATAAATAAATAAATACATAAATACATAAATACATAAATAAATAAATAAATAAATAAATAAATAAATAAATAAAATGCAATTTCAGGACTAAACTATTTTATGAAAAACAAAAATGAGCAAAGAGTATGGCAGTTCCTAAAATAATTAGACATATAACTACTGTGTGAACTCTCACTTTCACTTCCGGGTATGCACTCAAAAGAATTGAAAGCAAATTCTCAAATAGATTATATGTACACTCAGATTCATAACGGCATTATTCACAATAGCCAAAAGGTAGAAGCAACCCATCAAAGTTTATTAACAAATGAATGGATAAACAAAATGTCTGTACATACAATGGAATATTATTCAATCTGAATAAGGAAGAAAATCCTGACACATGTTGTAACATGGATGAACCTTGACAACATTATGCCAAGTGAAATAAGCCAGTCACAGAAAGACAAATACTGCATGATTCTACTTACATGAGGTAGCTAGAGCAAATTTATAGAGACAGAAAGTAGAATAGTGGTTTCCAGGGGCTGGGGAGAAAGAGGAATAGAAAGTTATTGTTTAATGGATATGGTTTTTTGGGAGGAATAAAAAGTTCTGGAAATGGATGATGATGATGGTTGAACAATAAAATGCATGTTCTTAAAATGCCACTTAACTGTACACTTAAAATGAATGTTATATTACATATATTTTAGCAGTTTAAAAAATTTAAATCTTAATAACAAATAAATGAGGCTAGAGTAAAAAATGATTTTAGTTAGGATCATCTGGGAAGACTGCTCTGAGGAGGAGGTGGCATTTGAGTAGAGACCGACCAGAACATGAGAACATGGGACGACATAGGGGATTACTTTGAGATTTTGTTCTAAGTGTAAGAGAATACCTTTGGAGAAATTTGGTCAAAGAACACAATCTCATCTACCAATTTAAAAGATAATACTGGCTGCTGTGTGAAAAGTAGACTGAAAGGGAGGAAACCTGGAAGCTAGAAGACCAATTAAGAGACCATGGCAGTTGTCTAGGCGAGTGACTGGTGACTCAGGTGTTGTGTACGTAATGGTAGAGGTGATGAAAAGTGGTTGGATTGGGATAAATTTCAAGATAGTGTCAACACAATTCCCTGATAGATTTGATGTGGGGTGTGCGGGGTGATGTCTCAGTTTTTTACTGAGCAAGAGTGAAAGTGGGAGTCATCCACTGAGGTGAAAATGACTAAGGAAAAGCTAATTGGGAAATGGTAAGGGGCACAGGGAGGCCATCAAGGATGCTTTATATAAAAAGTGAAATCATAAGCCCAGTATCTAGCAGAGTATTAGCACATAGAAGCTATTTATTAAATACTTGAACTAATTAATTAATTAAACTGAATGGGTAAGTGGAGGGAGGGGGGAAGAAGAAAGAAAATTAATTCTAAATTTTACAAAATATAAAAAACATTTTGCAAAATAGCATGATCTTAAAGACCCCAGGCTACAATTTGGAAGAATTGGGTTCCAGCCTCAGAAAATATAACCAAACCTCAGATCCTCCTTTCAGCTTTTATTCTGGAACCTCCTGCCTCTCCTCCTCTGCAAGGAATGTGCTCACACCTTTACTCGTCCCAGCCAGGGAAACCTATCGCTCTTGCATCCTGGTTCTTAAACCGCAGAGCTCATGATCCTGGGACAGGGAATAGCCAATCACTGAGCTCCTCTGACAGAGAACAGCCAGCCAATCAGTAACCTCCTCCACCTTTCCACTCACTGACTATGCCTTCCCCACTCCCAACACAGGCCCTGGGCATCCCCCACAGGCATGTAGATCCCCACAGGCACAGGGCCCTTAGGAGCCTAAACAAATTTTCACAAAGCCAGAGAGTTTCACTTTTTAAGGGTACGGTTTTAAGCAAGCAGGAGACAAGATTAGTCCATTACGTGGATTGGCTGGATTTACATTGAACCTCTAATGCTCTTACTGAGCCTTCAGCCTGGTTCCTACTGATAGCTACAAAGGGAGGGGAGAGCAAGTAGTGGAAAGAAAATATTTAAAAGTCACCCTCACAACTGGGGAGGCACAATGCAAACTGAGAAAGGCCTGTGAAAATGCCTCTCAGGTGCACACACTGACCAATCTGTACTGGCTCTTCCACAGGACTGACGGTACAGGGCGTGCCTACATCAGCCCTCTTGCCTGTTTCCCTTCCGGCAAAGATTACCCCTACGACAGCCACCTGGACGAGCTCTTCACAAAGCCCTCCTGCCTCCCCCACCAGTGGCACGCACAGCAACTCAGTGCTCCCGGTTACAGCGGCATCAGTGCAGACATCGCTACTCCCCAAGAATGTTTCCATAGAGCCCGGAGAACAGGAGACCACCACCCCAACCTTGACTTGGGAGGGCACAAACACAGACCCCTTATCAACAAGTAGTGGGGTCCCCTTAACACCTACGCCTACGGAACACAGCTCAGGCACTCCCGAGGCAAGTGTGCCAGCTACAGGGTCGCAGTTCCCTGCTGAGTCTCCTGCACTCACTTCCCCTCAGGCTCCAGCCTCATCACCCTTACCGTTGTCAACCTCACCACCAGAGGTTTCTTCGGCCTCCGTCGGCACCAACCACAGCTCTGCTGAGACCAGCACCAGGCCCACGGGAACTCCAACCACACCACAGCCCCCAGCAGAGGAGCACAGCTCTGGCCACACCCCCACTTCTAATGCCACCTCGGAGCTGTTGCCCACGGAGACAACACCCCAAACAACTGTGCCAGCCAAAGTGACCTGTATTCTGGTAGACATGGAGACTACCACCGCCCCCAAAAGGGCCATCATGCGGGATGTGGAGCATGCACTAAGTTCAGGTGAGTCTCAGGCTGGAACACTACTAGCACCTTGACGACACTGACATGTTAAGACTGCAGTTTGACTAACTAAAAACAACTGATTAAGTTTGAATTTTGGAGTGTTACACCTGAGTTTAAGAATAATTTATAAGAATTTCCATAAGAGTGCAAACTTTATTTTTAATCACTTAATTTCCACATGATATCTCATTAATTGTGGCCAATTGCCAGCTTTATGATTTGTCTTTACATATGTCACAGGGAATGTAAACAAATAAGACTACGTAAGTAAAGGGATTAATAGCATGGCCTTTGGTCAAGCTTCCTAGGTTTCAATTTTGGCTTCTGACCTTGGGCAGGTTATGTCATCTCTTTGTACCCTTATTCTTCCTCATTCGTAAAATGGGAATAAAATAGATTCTGTCGCATGTGGTTCTTGTGGAGGTTAAATGAAATAATATATAAAGTGCTTATAACAGTTCTTGGCAGGGAGTAAGTGCTCAGGAGATGTCAGTTGTTATTACAATTTTGCTCAGTGTGTTAACAAAGTGCTTATGGAAATCGTGGAAACCAGTCCAAAAAAGTAGGGTGGGAGTGTAGAGAACTTGCTTATTCTTTATAGTCACTGATATATTTCATGGAGAAGACAATAGATTTTACAGGACATTGCATTTGTTCTTATTCTCCCAGCAACTCTATGAAGTTAGAATTAGTTTTATTTTGATTTTGCAATCTTGGAAATAATGGTAGAGAGAGATTTAGGGTCTTTTCTGAGGTCACATACATCTGACATTAATGTGGAGACTGTAAGTTTTAGGGCACTGAGCAGGAAAAGACTCTAGGAAAAGGCATTTGGAATCTTGATTGAGAAACAATGAGGTGAGAACAGCCAGAAGATGAAGGAGGAACATGGAGCTGGACCCCTTCCCTGGGTAGTCCTGCCTGGGGTGTGGACCGAGAGGAGAATACTGGGGGACAGAGCCATGCGTGATCAGCTAGGGTCAAAGGAATGGCTGTGACTATAAAGAAATCAACGTCTTTTAACAAACAATTAATAAACAAGCACTACGAATGGAAACTCCATTAGTGGAAGTGGAAGAGAGAGAGCTATGATTAACAAGACATGATTCCTCATGGAGGAGCTCACAGTTTACTAGGGAATTAAGTCCCAAAGAATTGCAAATTCTTGTTTTAAAGGGCGACTATATCAGTGAAGTCCCAACAATGCAGGGAGATACAGTCAAACTAGGATAAAAGTATTAACTACAAAGTTTTGGCTGGGGTATAGGGGAACCACAGGGGAGTATAACGGCAGAACTGTTGTGAGTCAGGCCTAGGAGGAGAGAAAAGTAACCAGCACCCAGAAGGAGAGAGTCTTATAGAATAGACCACTGAGAGGAGCAGTGACTCTTAGTAGAGAGACACAGCTAACCCAAGGTTAACCTCCTGAGGATGAAGGGAATCAGTTCTGTGCCCTCACTCTCCCCTTTCTTCTTGGCAGCCAGAAGCCAAGGACAAGGAAACCCATTGATGTGGTCCATTCAGGTCAGCCCCCTGGAGGCCTGTTCAGAGAACAAAGTAGAGAAGTAGATCTAGAGAGGCAAAAGGAAGAAATCTGGCACACTCAGATTCCTCTGTTCAGCCCCCATCCCCATTAGCACCCTGTTTATACCTCCAGCCAACACATCACACTGCATTTAAGTGTGTACTTCCTACCTCCATCTCTGCCACACCCCCATGCCTCCACCTTCTGCCTGATACTGTCCATACTCTCAACATGCAGGTAACGTCCCTAGCATAGACTAGGCACCTAGAGCAGAGTGGGTGTTGACTTGACTCGGTGTCTGAAGGACTGTCCCTAACAAAGGTGCCATCAAAGTACAGGCATGCAGGCCCCATCTCTTCTCTTTTTCCCAATTCAGACCCTCACCACCACCTTGGTGCACTTTCTTTTGCCACCCTCTAGCCCCTCCATGATACTCCAGACACTGTGGATCCACAAATTTTGAGCTTGGCATGCAAGAATCTCCATAACTTGATAAAACCTACTACTTTCCACAAGTGCCCTAGTTTTATGGCTTGATTATCCAAAACAATCTTGTTCTAATATTCTGGTTTGTGCTCTAAACCACATGTCTTGATTTCCTCAACTTTAAACCAGCAGGATTAAGAGGCACAAATTTAGTGACAGAGCTGGGTCGTGATCATTTATAGTTCTAGGGAATGTTGTGCCCAATAGCAACTTTAGAGTAAATGAATGAGAAAACGATTGAATGGCTGTAGAAGACATAGGCATGGTAGTTTAGAGGGAGATCACTGAGCATGGGCCAGAGTCCATTTCATAGACCAAAGAGGATTATGAAGTCTTAAATCAAAAAGTATATATTGTGCATCTCTCAAGACCTTGTGCTTGATGTAAAGAAGTTCACATAGCATATTCCTATTAATCCAAGTACTCATCCATTCATAGTCACCCATGAATAATTCTTAAATAAGGTAAATGCTATTGGAGTTAAATTTGACTAGAGGAAATAGGGAAGTCTCCGTGATGGAGGGAGCACATGAGCTGAGTTGCAGGAAATGAAGGAAATTTAGGCCTAAAGAGACAATTAGGGCATTTGTATGCAAAGGTAGGGGGCCAGTGGCACGTGGTTAATGTGTGCACGCCTGGCTTTGGAATCGACCCAGAGGTAAACACTGAAACTGCTCTTATCAAGGTATCTAGCACCCTCCACTTTGTTAAGTCTGAGGTTAATTCTTAGCCCTGGCTCTATCTGACCTATCAGCAGCATTTGATACAAATGGTCACTGCCCTCATCTTTACCCCCAGACACATTATCTCTTGGTTCTTTATCTACCTGGCTGACCGCTCCTTCTCAGTCTCCGTTGCCTTACTTCACCCCTCATCTTCCTACACTGGAGCACCATTGGGCCAGTACTGTCCTCCCCTCTCCCTGACCTCTCTGTACTCACACCCTCTCTTCTCTCCACACTCACTCCTGAGATGATCTCATCCCATCTCATGACTTAAAATGCCATCCAGTTATGATAACCCTGAGAATGAAATTCTATGCTTATTTTTTTCACTGAACTAAAGGCAAGTATATCCAGCTGTCAACTAACACATACTCCCCACGCATGTGGCTCACAGGCATCTCACACTTAATATGTATGAATTACCAAGTTCCTCAATCCCTAGTCTGCTCCTCCCTCAAACTTTCCCTCTCTTCTTTTGATTCTTCAGGCCAAAAGCCTTGGGCTACTTCTAGGTTCCCTTCTTCCTCACATACTCCACATCCAGTCCATCAGAACCCAAACTCCTCCCACCCCTCTGTCATCTCTCACATGTATAACTTTTATATTCCTGTAACTGACTCACTACTATACCCTTGCCAGAGAAATCCTTTTAAAACCCAGGATAGATCTGTCACTTCTCAGCTCTAACACTCCAATTGCTTCCCCTTTGTGTCAGAGCAAAGCCAAAGTCTATATCATGCCTACAATGTTCAGCATGATCTGAATCTGCACAGCCTCCTGTCTCTCATCTGCTTTTACCTGCAAACACACTGGCAATCTTACTGTTTTTAAACAGACCAAGGACACTCTTGCCTCAAGGCCTTTGCACTAACCATTTCCCATGCCTGCAACATTTTCCTACAGGTCTTTAATGGCTTACTTCTTTTCATGAGTCAGGATTTTGGTTAGCTATTATCTCCTCAGGAGCCTTTACTCACACTCCTGTCTGAGATAGTAATCCCATCACCGTTGATCTCTTTACCCCGCTTTATTTTCCTTTTGATCACTTACCACTTTCTTACTTTATCTCATTTATTTGTTGAGTGGGTGTCTGTATTCTGCCACTAGACTATCAGCTCCATGAAAGCAAAAACCCTGTTCACAAAGAGATTGATGTAGGTTACAGCCAACCCCCAGAACAGAGCCTGACACATGGGAGGCCCTCAATAACATTGGTTGAAAGAGTCAACCAATCAATACCAAGGAAGCTACTTAATCTCTCTGAACCATGGTCTTCTTATCCATAAGATGAAATAAGGATAGTATCTATATGATGGAGTTACTGTAAAGTTTAGTTGAGATAATAAATTTGCAGCATAGTGGCTATTGAGCAATGGCTTAGTAGATGCCCACGATTTTTATCTTACTGTGACTTACTGTTATCATTACCATTTTGTTATTATTGTTTTTGTCACTGTTGTTATATTTATCATAATGAAGAATGCCCACCATCTTCAACAAACTCTCATTGAGCTTTTGAGCCAGGCATCTGGCTAGATACTAGGCACTTGGCCATGAATAAGACAGTCACTTCCTCATAGAGTTCACAATGTAGCATGTACACAGCATGGCAAATAAAGTTGGTGAATCCCAGACTGTGTGGAGGGGAACAGTGTAGAACAAGTAGGAAAGAAGATTTCAGGACAAGTATTAGAGGACTGTGCGTAGCAGGATGAGACAATTTACTTTACTTACCAGGCCATAGGTAGTCACCAAAGGCCTGTGATCAGGGGAAGAAAATGCTATGAATTTTATTTAAAGAGGATTCACTTGGCAGGAATATGTATGATAAGTTTCAGAGAGTTCAGGCCTGGAGACATGTAAACCAGTTTGTACTTGGTTTCTGGCTTGTCATTGTCTCTGATAGACCATGTCACTTAACTACTCTGACTTTAAGAGATCTTAGCTGTAAGTTATGTACAAGTGAGGTAATCTTTCAGGGTCCTTTTGGTTTATTATGCCATGAAAATTGTTTGTGGCAATTATCCTCTGCAGAAGATATGAGATTCATATTCACATGAGGCTTGCTGAGAATATACATGTTCCAAGGATTGACACAGGTAGCCCCTCATCTACTCTTCAAAGCATTCTAGTGCGGTGAGCTTTAGGGTTGTCTGTTCTATAGGTGAAGAAATAGGCCCAGAGGGGCGAAGTGACTAACTCAAATTCTCACCTGAGTGACAAGGCCAGGATTCAAATTCAATTCTCCTGACTAGCCTTGAGTCAAGTGCTCCTTTCACTACACCCATCCTACATGAATTCATAGAAATGAAAAGTTGAGGGAGAACCAGCGGCCTCCAGAACTACTGTAGAAATGAATGACATGGAATGTTGTCACATGACGAGTGCTGCCAGCTGCATCTCACGGGTGGGGCTGCTTGGTGAGGGGAGAAGCAGGAGGTAGTAGCACTCGTCCCAAAGCAGCTACCCAGAAAAAATGAGTTTTGATTTTCATTTTTCAGCTTTTGTTTTGCTTTTAAAGGAAGAGAGAGGGAGCCATGATGTGTTAAATTTGAGCCGGCTTATGTTATTAAATCAGAGCTCTTCAAGGGTGGAAACCACGGCTACAGAATGTTTCTGACTCCATGAACTGAGGTGAATGGTGCTGTATGCAATTCCATGCTCAGCAAATGCTTTGGGGATTAACTGACATTGCACACCAAGTTATACGCAAAGTATCATCAACTCTTACATATGCAAACTTTACAACTGTAGTCACTGTGCTTGTTGCAAAGTGGATATTCTCTTTTGTCTGTAAAATCCAATTGTCCACTAGTCTTATGCTATCCTATATTTTCCATCACAAAGAGAAGGACACATAATTGTGAAAATTGGTAAAGGCCATTGAAATCTAAATTACTAGTCTAAACCCCAGTATTTATTCAGAATGAACTGTGCTAATAAATACCTTTAAATAAAGGGCATTAAGCAGACACAGACATCTAGACATCTCTGTGTCAATACCTGCAAAGGATTTGCAGCTCCACATAATATCTTCTTATTCTAGATTAACTCTTAGGATGAATATAGATTTGAAAAAAGAATTAACTCCTAAAAAATGTGAAAAAATAACTTTTAAAGAATACATAGATTTATTTTAGGAGTAAAATGTGTATCGTAGTTAGTTAATTACCTTCATATTTAGATAACATTAAAAATATGTTAAAAGGGAAAATGATGATTTAATAAAAAAAAAAAAAATAGGTGAGAAGACCATATAAAAGGATGTTAAACATTTACTGATTAGATTCTTTTGGAATGTCCAGAGTGTATCAGGAAGCAATAATCCTAAAAAGTATTATATCTATTTTAGGCTCAGTTTTACAAATGCCAAATCATTGTACTTTCCCAGGCCCAGCCCCTTATAAGTAAATTATACTGCCATCTTTTCAGTTCACTCTCCTTCGCTACTTGTGTCCTCTCCAGCATCAATTACTATTGATTTTGTACTCTTAGTAGCTCTCAGTTCATCTACTTATCTTCAGTTTTACCCTCATGTCAAAGCTTCCATAGTTCCACCATGATAGCCTCTTAAATGGCCCCTTTTTGCATCCCCTGTACCAGTCTCACCATCTTATCTTTTCACACAGCAACCAAAATGGCAATTAAACACAAATCTGATCAGGTCACACATAATCTTACTACCACCAGTTTCCCACTGCTCTTAGGATGAAGTCCATAAGGCCACAGAGCCGTGCAGGGTGGGGCCTCTGCCTGCCATCCGTCCCTCATCTGACCCTCTAGCCCTGCTCTCTGCACTCCCATGCTGGCTGTCTCTGAGTTTCATGGACCTGTTGATCTCTCTCTTGACACAGGGCATTTCCTCATTTGGATGCTTCCACCTGGAAGCTGCAACTCATCATTTGATCCGGTTAATTTCAACTCATTCCTCAGTCTCAGCTCAAACATCGCCTGTTCAGGAGGTCTCTGATGGGTCCCCCAGTCCAGCTCTGGCACCCAATAACAAACTGTCACAATTGAACTATATCTCTTTTTCACAGTGTGCGATTATACATGTACGTGTATGGCTCTGTGTCATTGCTTTACACTGCCTTTCCAAGTGCCTGAAGTGGAGTCTTGTCTGTTTGGGCTCACAAATATATTCCCAGTACCTAACAGTGTCTGGCTCAGTGTAGGTGCTCAATAAATATTTGATAAATGAGTAAATGAATGAATTTTAATGACTGAATATCAAGCTCTAAAACATAAATTCACTATTTTCTTAGTTTCATAAATCTTGACCTTTGAATTGAGAATGAAGAAAAATTAAACATCTTCATCTGTCGTCTTAATCTGTTCAGGCTATTATAACAAAACTACCATAAACTGGGTGACTTAAACAACAAATTTATTTCTCACAGTTTTGGAAGTCGGGAAGCCCAAGGTCAAAGTGCCGGCAGGTTCTGTGTCTGCTGAGGGCTCACTTCCTGATTCATACATAGCCTTCTTCTCACTGTGTCCTCCCTCACATGGCAGAAGGGGAGAGGAAGGTTTCTGGGGTCTCTTTTATTAGAGCACTAATTCCACTCATGAGGACTCCACCCTCAGGACTTCATCATCTCCTGAAGATCCCACCTCCTAATACTATTGCAGTGGAGGTTAGGATTTCAACATATGAATTGGGGATGGGCAGACACAAATATTCAGTCCATTATACCTATGCATGCAAAGATACCCTTCTAACACAGCGTCATCATTATAGACCATCTAAAGGGTTCTCTACGGATGCTATGAGTTTCTGCCCATCCCCATTCCCACCATACCTCTCTTTCTTCACTATGCTCACTCCTATCTTTGGTCACCACGGACTTCAGGGCTGATAAGGTTATGGATTGTTACAAACTCTCACTTGCATTGTTTTCTTTTGTACCCAATTCTTTAAACATAGGCTAAACCTAAAAGCTTACTAATGCCAAGTAAACTACCATAAAGAACTCCAACTGTCAGATTTTATTTTAGATAAAAATTATTCTGAGTTCTTGTCTCTACAACTTTTAATTCTCCTTCACTTACTTTCACTACTTAAATATTAACCTGGTTTTGATATATTTGCAAAATATCTTTTGAAAAATATGTCAGGGTAATAAAATCAGACAGTTACCATTTATGTTGTTATCTAGTAGAATAGAACTCTATACAACACATTTATAACATAAATATAACCTATTTTAATTGTCTCATTGTCACCTTTCATTACATTTAGAGACTTTCTGTCTCTGTAAAACAAATTTTTTTTCTGTTTCAAATACTTTCACCAGTTATTACTAAAATGATTTTGGAAATGCTTTACTGAGAAAGTGAGCATTAGCTTATAAGCACATTAATATCATTAATGAATATATGGCTTTTTTGGCTCATTAGGGAACTGACTGGATTATACCTGTGATTACAGATTGAATCCTTATTGTACTTTTCTGACTCAAGAGCATGTCTTTTTAGTTACAAAATAATAACAGGAAAGTGAAAGTGAATCAGCATTAACCCATCATCTTTATCAGAAAAGGATCTAAAAATCCCACCCCAGCACATTGAGTCAGGAGTACTATATTCAGAGAACACATGCTGGATACTACATTGATACCGTCCTCAGCATGCTTTGTTTCTCAGGTCCCAGAAAAGAAAACTATTGGCCAATAAGAGACATTTTATTTTACAGTACCTTGCTTTTGTCATCAGACTCATAGCCTTCAGGGGTGGACCACACACTCAAAAAAGAAGGTGAACTTAGATTAAAATCATATAATCTCAAAAAGTCCATAGAAGTAGGTCATCAAAAACACTTTGCTATATTTCTGTTTGGAGGAATCATGGAGGTTTTTCAAAACCAGGTTGTAGGAAGGCAAGAATGTTTCTAATAGTACAAATGTGGGCATTAGACTGCCTGGTTCAGATCTCACTGATGCTATTTGCCAGATAGAAAACTTTGGCAATTTTATTCATCTCTGTGTGTTACATTTTTCTTATCTACAAAATGAGGGTAATAATAGTATTGTGTTTGCCTTATAAGATTATAATTAGGATTAAATGAGACAAATATATAAAGTGTCTCACGTAATTAGCACTAAATAAATGTTAACTGTTATTATTATTACAGTCGGGTCCCTAATTCTAATTGTGGATACCAACTGACTCTTCTAGACTCTGATTTTTTAACTTAAAAAAACAATGTTTGTTAAACACTTTTAAGACTCCCAAGAGGATTTTTACTGTAAATATTAGGTAATAAAGATCCATTTAAGCACCTGCTTATAACACAATACAAAAAGGGATGATCCAAAAGTATGAAAGAAAAAATGAACTTTGTTCAAATTTCAAATAGTAATGCTTTCATGAAACTTGTAAAATCTGAAGGAAAGAGTTAAAGAGTACAAACAACTAAAGATCTCTAGCTGGAAGAAAAGAAATCTTAGGGGAGGGAGGATACAAAGTCTGAGCTTTCAGGCTTTGCCAAGGCCTCACTTGTCCCTAAGGATGAAGACTAAGAGTTAGATGTTCCCTTTTCCCTTAACTGGCATCAAAGTTTGGAAATATTTTTTTTCCAGAGTTTTTAACTAAATCCTTGAGGACCTGAGGATGGGAGAAATTAAAACTTGGTTAAATACAGTATCCAAAAGTGGGTTCCTGCTTGGCCTTGGTGATTAATTGCATGCAGGCAAAGCTAAATTAACTAATGATTCTGCTGAGATCCCAAGTCCTTGGGCTGCAGTAATTATACTGATGTCACTGCCCTTGGCCAAGGTTCGAGACAGGTGATAAGAAACCATGACTCTCTGCTCCACACACATATTCCACAATTAAAATGATAAATTTGCATGCTGCTTGGTGAACAGGGTTAGGACTCTGTCTTAGGCTCTGAGAAGTTCCTCCCCTCCTTCTCACCTATGTCCTCCGAACCAAGAAAATACCAGTGTGAAAGGTCTTACTTGCTAAGGCTGGTGAATCCAGAAGAAATCTGAGCCTTCAGATTTGCAGGCTCGATGAGTCTCACAAAAGGGCATATGCCAACTTTTCTGGTTTACTTTTCTCCTCAATATTGCTTGATCCATGGTCATATCTCATTTTCATCATTGAAATAATAAAGAGATAGAGGAGGAGGTAACAATAAAAACCAAAATCCTCTTTCAGTGTTCACGGAGACACATGGCAGCTCTTGAAAAAGATAGTGGCATGCTTCCTGCCATATATCATTCACCCTTCTATGTGTCAGCCACAAAGAGATGAGTTTAGAGTTGAGATGCCCAATTTGGCCCTTAATGTTGAAAGCCAGAGGCTGCAAAAAGCAGCCTTCTCAGCCCGCACATACCTCCTCCTGCCCACTGTCACACAGCCAGTTGTCCCAAACTGGAAAAACCCCAGGGTTTTTTTTTTTTTTTAATAATTTTAATGCTAATTGCATTAAGGATACTTAGATAGCAGAGAGATGTAGGGATTTATTTTTCTCTTTCTGACTTGACTCTTGAATGGAAATATCTATGTCCTCCTATCGAGGAATTAGATGACCTAACATAACATAGCTGACCCGTGTGCACTGCAGAACAGAATTCTCAGAAGACCAGAAGAGTTCTCTTCATCCAGAACAAATAGTAGAGGGAATTCTCTGTTCTTTTGGGGTTTCTTTTTCCTATTATTCTCCAGAAATCTCTCCAAGCCTACCATCTTCCCCATCCTCAGGACATCTGGAATGGGGCTGATAGACAGCTGAGATTCCTACCCATGTCAAGGTTTGCTTCTTTTAGCAGTAGAAGTTATAATTTGGCCAGGTTGAAATGTATTCATTACATAAAATAATTTTAAAATAATTACGATAGGTTTATAATGTCAAGCACTGTGAATCTGCCCTACAGGAGAGACATGACAAAGATAGAAACTGACAAGGAGCATGTGAAGGGACAGACAGGAGGGCTTAACATCATGGACCTAGAAGTGAAGTTGATGTTCATGTCTGCACAGCCTCTCCTGGGAGTGACCAAGTCAGGACAGTTTTCTCTCCTGTGCCACTTTTCCTCCAATTTTGGCCTCCCCCAAGAAGCAGTATCCACGAAGCTGCCACCACATTCCTTAATGCAATAGTAGGTGTTGACAATGCACTTCTGGCTCTGACTACTGCCCTCTGTTCTTTCTGGCCTCTTCCAAGGGCTCCACGGGCAACTCATTTACCCTCAGCCCAGCTTTTCTCCCCCCAGCCCCATTGTGAATCTGGTATTCCTGGGAGCAGTGTTCTCAAAAGTATGGCTTAAGTTCTGACATGGGTAGTATGCAAGGTGATGAACATTTTTATTCTAATAAAAGCTGTATTTTTTTTAGTGTGAATTTGAAAAAAGAATAAAGTAGTACATTGAATTTATGATTCCATAGCTGTTATTGCTTAGGGTAAGGCAATATGTAGTAAGTATCTAAAGAGAAACAATAACTCAATTTAAACACAAATATTATAAAAATAATAGTATAAATGGTGTGGACATAGCAAAAAATGAGAGTGGTATGGAGATGATTGAATTTTGGAAACATTGCCCTGAAGTCTTATCCTTATTTAGTGCCTCAGCTACCAGCACTTTAAGGCTTTAACTTGAGATGAGACCAAGAGGTAGAGAATTTAAAAGAATGTAAATCAAAGAATGGAATCAAAAGTTCTGAGTTCTAGTCCCAGTACTGTCACTAATGGACTCTTCTCTCATCCAAATCTCTTAATTTCTGTAGATTTTCATTTTATCTGCAAAATAAAGAGGTTAGATTCAATGAGCCTTCTTAGAATTTCCTTTCGACAATAAATTACATTATTCCATCGGTCATGATCTTGCTGGAAGCAAAACTTGAACTTGAGATCATCACTCATTTCTAATACCTAGGTTGGCTCAGATTTCCTCCGGATTCAAGGTTCCTTCCTGGCTTCAGAGTTTTTATGGGTAAGAGGTGCTTGGAACTTAAGTGCAAACTTTGTATTGCATTCATGATGGACAAAGCATTTTAAATACACTATTTAATTTGTAAAAGCACTCTGAGAGGAAGTGGGTGTTTTATCAAAGGTCAGCACACAGTATAAACATCAGCTGTGTGAATGACGGAGTGAATCCCTGTTTATAGGTAGAGATGGAGAAATGAATGAGGCCATGGAGGAGAGGAAGCTTCAGGTGACTTGCCCAAAATTCTTCAGCTAGAGTGTTGTTTACAAAGCCAGTCTCCATGCCAGATTGTCTCATCACAGAAAGTGGAAAAGCATAGGTTTGGGGAATCCAACCTCAATGGTTGAATCCTGTTTCTGCCTACTAACCAGGTGAGCAGATTTTTGTGTACTGCTTTATTTCCTAAACTCCAAAATGGAGATACCTACCCAGTTCTGCCTAGCTTGGTGCCAGGGACAGAGTGGCTACAAATAATGATGGCTTCTATGATTTTTATGCTCAGGATTGTTTTTCCTAATGTTTCTATTACCGTTCTTGGTACACTACTACAGATGTCCCCTGAGAACTGTTGTTAAGCCTGGCCTGAATTCAGACAGTCTTTTAGGAGAGTCTGTTAATAGCATTCAGATGGAGGGGTCACCCATGTTTCAGAAGGAATTCTCATTCCCTGCAGGCTCCTGTTAGTCTGGGCAGTACCCTTTGGCCAACTGAAAAAGAGGAGTCCTCCCTGACATTGACCTTGGGCTGCTGTGTAGTCAATGGCTTGTCCTATTACTATGAGAAAGGGAATGAGTCACACCCTTTGCTATTCTTAGAAATCCAGTCTAGTTTGTGCATTATGGGTGTCAAAGGAGAGCTGGGAATAGGTGATCTAAACAGGTAGTTAAAATAAATTCCACATGGGAAAGAAGCCTCATTTATGTTCGGAAAGACTGTGATTTTTAAGTCAAGTGAAGAAATTTTAAAATTGTGGTAACTAGAGATTGTGCTGGCTAAGTGCCCTGGGTTGCATTAATTGCAAACCTGAGCCGCCTAT
This sequence comes from Eidolon dupreanum, assembly GCA_028627145.1. Taxonomy (NCBI): domain Eukaryota; kingdom Metazoa; phylum Chordata; class Mammalia; order Chiroptera; family Pteropodidae; genus Eidolon; species Eidolon dupreanum. The sequence continues at coordinate 44,606,726 of CM053513.1, forward strand.
GTCTTGAAAATACAGCCAATGTGCCCACATGAAAGAGAAACATGGGGAGAAAACATACACATTTGCTTGAGCAAGTGCAAATTCTTTATTATCTCCACAAAGATTTATATTTCTGTATCCATTCTTAACCATATGCTACCTATTTCAATAAAATGCTCTAAAAGTAAAGCCAGTTCCTAAACCAGGTCTCCTGATTGCAGGAAATGGAAAGTATAAATATTAGGGACCCTGCTCCAAAGTTTGAATTCCAAGTCTGCTCACCGACCAAGTCAGACCACTAACTAGCTTTTAGGTAAAAGTAAAATATGAAGTAAAAGATTCTGGTTGTGGTAATATTTCATTAATTTTGATAAAGTTTACCTCTGTCACTCTCTGTGAGGAAATGACTAAGCCGTACTTTAATGATTCAAAGATTCGGCGGGATGGGGCAGTGGAGAGAAGGATCAATTAATTGAGACAAACAGGTTGTGTTAATTAAAAACATTTCTGTAGCATATTTGCATGCAAGCTGTATGCCTTATAAGGGAGTTTTATTTTTGGTCTTTACTAAAAAAAAAAAAGTTTAAAAAATAGCTACACTTTCTGAAGAAACCAGTTATTTTATGGATTTATTACTTGTGCCTAGACAAATAAAGAAGTGTACATGATATCCCTGGCTTTAAGGGACTTTCAGACTAGCAGGCAGGCAGAACATGTTCACATAAAACTGTGGGATAATAGTGTATTTCATACATTTTTATCTTATATGTATATTTATAACTACCCATAGCAACATATGTCAGTGTTAGTTACATACCAGAATAAGTAAACTAAATTCTGTCATACAAAATAAAAGGGAAAACATCGAGAAAAAGAGGCTCAAACTGAGCAGACATCATTGGGATGATTTTTAAGAAAAGAATGGACTTCACAAGCTCCTTGCAAATCATCCCTCTGCCCAAAGCATGATCCCCAGTCCCCACACTGTCAAGTCCAAACACCAAGACTGGCTTTCAGAATTCTCCATGATTTGGTCTTGAATGTCCAACCACTTCATGGTCCCTATTGTTTTTCATTGCACCCTCTAATGTGGATGGTTGCTTTAGTTTTGTCCCCTTCATAAATTGTGTGACCTTGGGTAAGTCACTCTGAATTCCTTCCTCAGTATCACAGTCTCCTAATCCATACAGTGAAGGGGCTGAACTGTGCAAAGATCCCAACAGTCCCGTTCATTTGTACAAATTTGCAAAGCACTTCATCTCATTGGACCCTCCCCACAGCCCTATGACATGGAGAAGACCAGGATTATCTCATTCTTTAGATAAGGACACCAGCTGAGGTGCTCTGCCTCCAAGCTCAGTGTTAACTCTTCAAGCCTGGAAACACTAGGTGTCTGTGCTCCATCTAGCTGGTTCCTGCCTCAAACCTTCATTGCTGTCCATTGAAGTCCAGCCCATTCTTCAGAGAATAGCTTCATTCCCACCTCTTCCAAGTCTGCTCCAGTTTTTGTAGACATCCCCTCCCTCCAGTTAGAGGCAGAAATATAGAGTTTGTTACCACCCACCACCCGTCTCTCACCTTGCCTACCTGCCTGTCGATCCATCCAGTCCCACCACCCTCCCTCCCGTATGATTCCCAGGGCCTGACACTTGTCTCTGAACTTGGATGGTGAAACCTCAGCACCCTGGCCTGTCGCTTCTCTATACCTGTATTGCCCTAGCTCACGGGGAGCCTGTGGAGCTCTTTCAGGAGAAGCTTGTGGCATCGATTCAGGGTTAGAGGGAAATAAGTTTAGCTTCTCCTGGGGTGAGGTAGCATGGGAGGAAAACAGAAGTGAAATTCAAGCAGAATTCAAGGCCAGAAGTCAAATGACCTTCAAAATTGGTAAAACTAGGATCCATCTAGGTTACTGAGATTTTCTTTTTTCCTTTTTCTCCCCCATATCACAACATACACACCTGTGCATGCATATACAACCCAGAGTTAAAAAAGCACACCCTGTATTATTTAATAAAGTGCAAGGTACAGCATTTGGCAGCATTCTGGCTTATTTTGGACCACGACACAAGCTAGAAGCCAGTGACATGGACCTTCTTGGTTGCTGTTCTGTGATGGTTGTCTGCTTCTAACTAGTCCTCCTCCAGTTAGTCTGAATTATTGAGTTTTGACCCAAACCTCCACTAAGCCTCAAATTAGGCCTGATTCCTGGACAGCCAACAGAAAGCAGGGGAGACATACCAGAGCAGCTGTTTTTATCCACAAGCAGATGCGGATCTATCACTAGAGCCCGGGGTGGCAGGAGAGCCTCATGGGTAACAGCATGGGTGCTGGAGCCTGCCCTTGTGTCCCAGTTCTTCCAATTACCAACCACATGGTCTTTAGTTTCTCTGTGCCTCAGTTTCCTCATCTGTAAAATGGAGATACTAACAGTACCTACCTTACAGAGTTCTCTAGAGAATCACATAAGTTAATATTGAAGTTCATAGAACCGCTTCTGGCACAGAGTAAGTAACAAGAAAGAGTTCATTGCTATTATTTTTATTGTTGTTTATTGTTACTATTATCATCGTAAGCAGGAAAGAGTTGTGATGTAAGAGTATTGCTGTAAAAATGGAAGAGTCTGTCCCTAGTGTAGCAAAGAGAGATTCAGGCACACACAAAGGTCTAATCTTTGAGCTTCTTTCCTTACCAGTCACCATTTCCCTCCTACAGCACATGCACAAACACAAGCTTTTAAAGAGAAAGAATTCTTTTGAGACAAAATGTTCCTTTCCTCTTGGTGACCTTGACTGAACGAGCTGCCACACACTGAAGTGGCCACCTCCTTCTAGTCTCCATTTCTCATCTACTCTCTGGACCAGGAAGGGGAAAAAAAGAACAAGAATATTAAAAAACAGTCAAGAGGGTTGTTAAAGACTCTTAAAATAGATCAGATACGCACACCCATAATCAGGAACTCGGTCAAAGTACTTACATGTGCATTCTAAATAAGCTGACTCTTGAAATTCCAAGGAGAATGTGATTCAGGAGTCATCTACAGATGGGAGCAAGACATCTTTTTGTCGCCCCTGGAAACTTCCCACCTCTTCCAGCCACAGCTCTCTCAGAACAATAACAACTTTCGAAAGAGCCTAGGAAGGCTCTTTTTTTCAAGCTGTTCAGGTTCACCCCAACACACTCTACTATTGTCATTTTGCATATGCTCTTGCCAAAGAGGGTAGAGGAAGTTTAAAGTGAAGAAAAAATAAAATACCTCAATGAGAAGAGTCCCAGAGGAACACGGGACATTTGGAGCTAAGCCCAGGAAGACAGGAGGGCATCTTTAGGCCAGGTGAGGAGGAAGTAGTCTGGAAGGCAGCAGAGCCCCTTCTGAATGTGGAAGACTCCCTGTGTCTGGAGCGCAAGTAGGAGAGTGATAAAGAGAGGGGGTCTGTCTGCACTATGAGAGGCAAGGGTGGGGAGAAAGACCCCTTAAAATGATGTCATAGTTTATTCCAGGACTGCACAGGGCACAGGACAGAGTAAAAGCAGGTCAAGTAATGACCTCCGTGGTTAGTCTGACCAGGTCTGACCAAGTTATGGCTTTCTGGGAGTTCACTCTGGCTACTTCAAGGATATTTTCTGATTTTATGCAGACAGTTATTCCTAAAGTAACTCCCCTGCACCTCAGTAGTCCATGGGGACTTGCAAGCCGTGGTGGGTGGACTATAGCTGTAGTGTCTTGGGAGTAAATACTCATGTAAGACCTGGAGCAGGGAATTCCAAGATGGTTAGGAGCCTCCTGCTTGGGGACTTCCCTAGCACAGCGATTGAGCTCAAACTGCCACTTACCTTTTTTTTTCTGCCAGTATTACATTTATTCACTTGACATTAAACAAATGAGTTAAGTACCCACTACGGGCTAAGACTGTGGCTGGTACTAAGAGTGCAGGAAGAAGGGGAAAGAGATACAAGATGAATATGAATTGAATCTGCCTGGGAAAGCTCATAAACACAACACAAAGTGTTTGAAAGAACAGACACAAAGAGCTAACACACAACAACACTGTAATTTGCTTGCAAGTGTCAGAAAAGCTTCTCAGAAGGGTTGATATTTAATTGTCATGAAGAAAAAGTAGGAGTTGGACAAGCTGAGAAAAGGGCTGGAGAAGTAACCAGTATACCGATGACTAAAAATGCGAACCCTGTGTTCAAATGTTAGCTTAATCATTTACCGGATTGTAAAACTTGAATTAAGTTCTTAATCTCTCTGAACCTTCACTTTATTCTCCATAAAATGGAATTAATTAATTGTAATAGAGACAATGAAGTCAGATGATAACTATAAAGTTCTTGGCACAGTGCTAGCCCAAAGTAACCACCTGCAAATGTAGAATAGGTTGTTCTTAAGCCTATTTTTTTCTTGTTGTTGTTGTTCTGGTTTGTTGTGAATGTGATAAAATGGCATCCTGAGAAATCCCAACCTTCAGAGAAGCCCAGAATTCAAAGAGGCCTTGGCTCATGGATCTTCAGCAGCCCTCTGGTCAGGCAGAATAGGCTGGCAGGGTGGAATATTCTTGGATCTTGGCTTATAAAATATACAGATAAGTTTCCTCCAATTCTCTCTTAATTTCTTTTGGCTCCAGGGTTTTACAGTGTGAGTCATACCCAGTGTATAAGTCCAGATCCTAATGAGGAAGGACTGCGGTGCCAACCACCATGCCACCTCCATCCCCAGTGCACTGCCCACCGAGCATCCACGTCTTCCTCATAGGGCAAAGCCACATGTTCCTCATGTTCTTTCTCTCTGCCCCACTTTGTAAAAAGAAACAGGAGGAGAAGGGGAGTTCCAGTTTAGTTTAAATAGAACTCAGGGGGAAATGACATTTGTTTTCACAAGGAGGAAATCAAGCCTTCTTCAGTTACCATATAAAGTTGTGCTAATGTTGACTCAGCCACCCTTCATATGTTCAAACTGCGATGCCCTGAGGTGTGGAACTTCCCAGAGTGAGGGTCCTGGTTGCTTCTAAATGGAGCAGCTGCTATGGAGGTGACAGGGAGCTCAGGACATAAGATATCGTAGGCTAGGGGACTGATATAGTTAAAAAAAATGGTCCATAGTACAATTTCAATATATTTTACCTGCCATGCATTGGCCTCATATTGGGCAGTATCAAGCCCTCAGAAGGGCCTCTTTGCCTAGCTGCCCTCAAGGGCCCATCAAGTGGAAAAGCACCTGCTAATTCCAGCTTTGCTCACACGGGCTATCCTCTGTGAACAAGAAAATGTGGCCTTAAAGAGCCTCATTTGAAGGCTTTTGTTAACACCGAGACTAGACAGCCACCGGTCACATAGAGGAGAAGCAGGTCACTCTATCACTTGTTTAAAAAAAAAAAAAAAGCAGCACTCGAGTTGGGGAACTGCCCGATTTATCTTTAGAAAGAAGTGGTATATAAATAAATTCAGTACATCGCAGAGCCAAAGGAGATCCAACTGCTCAGAGTTAGGCAAGAAACTTTGAAAAAGGTCAAACCTACAATTTCCTATATTAAACTATCCCTGGGGCAAGAGAGAAGGGTCTTACAGGGAAATCAACTATATTCTTTCTTTTCTCCAACTCTTAAAAGGGTAGGGGATTAAATTAAAAGGTCAGTTTTTAAAATTGCTCCTAATTGCAATCACTGTATCTTTTTGAATCTTGAAATACTCTCATCACTTTACCTTGCAGTAATAATCCTTGTTTCACAAGCTCCTAACAGAGCTGTTAAGAGGCTTCATTGAACTTTGAATTGTTCTAATTTCAGCACAGTTTGGAGGCCAAGAAGCTAAGTGCAGCCTTTCAAAGAGGAGTGGAGCTTTTTGGTAATGGGAACTGACCTGAAACTTTTTCTGTTTGATCTGGTCTGCACATTTGAGCATTTAGTGTCATAATTCTATCTTTACAATAATAAAAAAGGGAAAAGAAATGCACCGATAATTTTACTATTCATGCTCTAATGGATTCTGGGAGCGAGGAGATGGGTGTGCAAGTGTCCAGAAGTGTAGAAGCTCTGAAGTGGTCAATCTGACACATCAAGCTACGATCTTAATCTCTATGTTAGCAATGAACCTACTTGCTTTCTTTTAGAAATTATAACCGATAGGGGCATGGATAACTGACATAGCCTTCTCTCACCCAAAACTTCTGAAGAGTTACTAAAGAGTTAATTAGTAGACTGATTTGCTTCTTAGCTCTACTCTAATTCCTTTGGTGGAAGGGCTAATGACAAGAACAACATACAAAGCCATTCATAAGAGACGGGGAAAACAAAAGGAGGAATAGTAAAATAATCTACAAAAAGTAAATCTCTAAAAATGTGGGACAGATTCATCACCTTTGAGACATAGTCTATAAGAGACAGGCTCCGGTCCAGGGTGGTACATTTGGAGAGGACTTTAGCTTGGTGCACATGGCATCTCATTTAATCCTCCAAAAATTGTGAGAGAGAGCAGAGCAGCTCTTCTTTCTGTTACTGCAAGTGAGTAGTACACAAGTGGACATGGCTAAGTAAATAGCTCATGGTCACATAGCTAATCATGGTGGAACCACACTTGAATCCATACATTTGGACTCCAGACCACTGATGCTCCTTCCAGTGTGTTTCACAGTAAAATTTATTTGTTGAAGTAGTAAATAATTTCCCTGTGGCCTGAAAGAGTAAACGGGGTCCCTAACATCAGCATTAGTGCCAAAAAGCAACTTTAACTATAGGAGACAAGAGCCTAATTGATTCTTGGCATTTCTGAGGTGAAATAAAACTGAAGTATATACATTAGTCCAAAGCTCACACAAAAATACTGTTGTGCTTCAAAGTAGTAGTCTTTGGAAGCAGTATGGTTATTCTTACACAGCTACATGCTCAAAGGGTTTTTTTTTTTTTTAACTGCCCATTAATATTTACCTTTGGAACTAGATTTTAAACTACACAATAAAATATTCACATTACTTTATAATTGCACTGGGTTAATTCTACAAAAAAAAAATACTGTTACCTACTAGACTTGACCTTATTTTTATGCCAGACTTGATTTTATTCTCTACAAAATCAAATTTACCTTTCAAGAATTAAAACTGGACACAGTTCCCAATAAGGAATTTTAAAAATGCTTTGATTTGATGGCATCATTAAAATTAGTGCATCTCCTACCAAAATGGTTCTTTTGAAGTGGACAATGCTTATATAGCTATATGATTCTGGTTTATTTGAAAACCAACCACATTACTTTGGAGTTACCCTTGAATAAAAACTCTTGAGTCTCCCAATATTTTGCAAATGGTGGAAAGAGGAGCCAGAGCTTATAAAATAAGAAAATAAAATTAGGAGATTTTAAATCCCTTACTCCTGCAAACAGTAGCAGCAGAAATAGCTTGGTGTTGTTATTAAAAAATAATCAAATATTACTGTAGACTGTTCTCTGATCTCCTAGCCAGCCAAACAGACTTAAATACTGGCCATTTACTGAACCTCACTTAGCGTGAAAAGCATTTTAGTAAAAAGAATTAAGATCCTGAGTTTTGTTCTAGCTCTGACTTCGGAAGGATCTGGAATGAATACACTCCCTCATCTTCTCTCCTTTGCCTTTTCTTCTTCACAGGCAGCATCGCTGCCATCACAGTGACTGTCGTTGCCGTGGTGGTGCTGGTGTTTGGAGTTGCAGCATACCTGAAGATCAGGTAAGAGGCACCTTACTCTTCTTTATGAAGAAAAGAATTCCATTTTGTGGGGTTCCAGGCTAAGAGCTGTTTTGCTGAGTGCTTATTTCTTAATAAGTATCTCAACTCTCAGAAATATTGGCAGGGAAGTGAAAATGGCCAGTGTCCTCCACACTGGACGGGAATAGTTGGTACAGTACCTGAACCTTGGCAAAGCAGGAGAAATAAGCTAAAATACACAGCATGATGATGTAATGGAGTCAGGAGACGGAGGTCCTGGCTCTCTGCCCTTAACTCACCCCATCACCCTGAGAGAGCCACGACTCCTGACCTTCAAGCCGTCTCATCTGTGAAATGGGAAAGAGGGTAGGTTTGGTGGTCCCTAAATACTGAAGTTCTGAACACTGATGTGTGGATATGTACCAGCCTGTAAAGACGTTCTCTCTGGCACTAAAGCAAACTGTTGAAAATATGAGGAAAGTATAGTGTTTTCTATAAAATTGTTCCCCCCACTCTGAGATTATGTTCTCATAGCTTTGGTTTTAAAATATCTTTTGTTATGAAATGAAGGTGATCACAGATGGTAGCTGAGTTTTCACCTTTTTTTTTTTAGCCAAATAGAAAGTTGCAGTACTCTGTGAGCTTCCACTTTTGTCTACTGCTCTGTGAAATTCCAGTCTCAAAATCACATTACTCACACTGAATGTCCTTCCAGCTGTAAAATACCAAATGGCAAGTGACAGTCTTATTTGCCAGTCTGTGCAGTTCCCGTAAAAAGAGGCAGAAGGACATGTGCCGCCATGATGAGCATAGCCACTCCCCTACCTCTAACACGTTTGCCTCCCGACAGCACGAGCCCTTTACAGAAGCTCCTCTGACTCATCACTCCCTCCCTTAAAAGCCCCCAGTGGCTTCCCCAGGCACTTAGAATCAAATCCTAACTCCTTCCAATCTCATTCATGGACCCATCCCTGCCTACCTCTTCTCACTCATCACATCTGTCTCTCTTTCTTAACCACTGAGCTGCAGTCATGCAGGTTTTCTAGCCGATTTTTAGAATACACCAGGCTCTTTTTCTCTCCAGGCCCTTGGCTCTTCTCGGTCCTTCTCCCTGAAATGCTTTTCTTCTAACTCTTCCTCATATATGGCTTTCACATCACATCCTCCAGAAGACTTGCCTTCCAGTTTGATGCCCATTATTTATTTTCTTACTTTTATCCTGGCTGTTACCTGTCTATTATTTTATTTATTTGTGTGTACACACACACACACACACACACACACACACACACACACACACATATTTGCTATATATATATATATATATATATATATATATATATATATATATATATATTTGTTTGTTTATGTCCCTTTTCCTGACAAAAATGTAAGTTCCATGAGAGCCCAGACTTTATCTGTGAGCACAACAAAGATGCTCGATAAATTGAATGAGTGAACAATGGGGCATAAGGCTACGTAGTCACACACATACACTCCTGATTTTTCTTCCCCACAACTGTTCTTCTTCCTCAAAAGGTTGTGCACACCCTGTCCTTCCCTCCTGTCCTCGTTCCCCATGTGTAGCTCATGTATTTAGTTTCTCATCTTTATGCACACATCCCCTTTGCTGCCCTCTCTCCTCACCCTCTTTCATCTCCTCTAGTCACCCCAGCCCACTCCAACACCCACTAGGGAACTTTTCCCTCCTCCTTCCCTTTTATCTCCCTCCACCTTTTGTTCTAAATGTGCACCAAATCAATCTAATGATGGTGTCAAGTATAAGAGTGCCCTGCAATATCACCTGTATCTAAGGTTCAAAGAATAGGAAAAACAGGTTTCGAAGAGAAATTAGAATTAAAGGGCCAGTGCTACCTGTGTTTAAAAGCCTTTATAAAAGCATCATTAGGTCTCCTTCATATTTAAAAAAAAATCTCTTCATTAAGTCTATATTTCCTTGAGCTGCAAACTTAATATTATGAATTATGTCTTACTCAATGGCACTGTTTTTTATTGGTTTAATTAATAGCTTATCACTGTAGATATATTGTATTTTTATTATGAGTTAAATTGGCTTTTACAAACTAGTCTTGGAACCTCATTCGCACTTTGTAAAGAAATTTTTCTTTGCATTGGGCCCCCCCTCAAAAAAAAGGGATTTATGGATTAATTTAGAGTCATTTTGGAATCACCAGTGGTGAGTTTCTGAAGGGTTACGTCACCAAAAATGTGACCTCCACTGGAGAGAAGGAAGAAATAGAAATTCTTTCTTCTTGCCACACACTTGCCAAAAACAATATCAAAAAACCTAAGGACTCTTTCTCTTGACTTCGGACAAGAATTCACATTTACCATCTCAAACCTGCCATTGACTATAAACAGGCAGTCTAGAACAGTGTTTAATAATTCAGACTCCACAGCAGGGAGAACTCAGTTTGAATCCCAGCTCCATCACTTTGTAGCAAGTGCTGGTGTGACCCAAGCATGTTATACAGCTTCACTAACCCTCACTTCCCTTCCTTGTAAAATAAGGGCGAAAATTTTAACTATTCAGTAGCATTGCTAGGAGGATTAATAGACACTGCTTCTCAAGTACATATCCCTGCCATCATCATCATCATCATCATCATCATATTATTATTATTATTATTAAAGTGGTCAACTGGAAGTGACCTCAACAGTAGCACAGTTGCTTAATGATAGTGAGTGTTAGCCGTGTGCCAGGTACTCTTTTAAGCGTGGGGTTCACATCAGTGATGAGACATAGTACTGCCATCACAGAACTTACTGTGCTTGGAAAATTTTATTAGCAAGCCATTAAAATTGGTTCTAATAAGTGCTGATTAAAATTATATAACATTTTATTTTAAAAATTTAAAGCATATTTTCTTCAAGCATTCTCAACATTGGATAAATTCGGTGAGTGATTAAATTGAACGAGTCATGGTTTCTCTCTCCTGTGTATATCCTCCCTCTAAAATGTAGAAAGGCCCCCCCGTGGTACAAATATAAGGTTACTATTTATCTTTGGCACTACAAACTTAAGGATGAATAAAGCGATCAAATCCCTGTTTAGAAACCCCCTAAGGAAAATCCCACTCTGCTGCTGTTATTTTGGCAAAATGATAACAAGGAGGTTCATAACTTTCATGAATCTTAAAGTTGTGCTAAACCCCTTCGAGTGTTATTTTGCCAGACTCTTGGAAATTCCCACTAATCATTCATCAAATACTTTTGGCTCAGTTGACGTGTGTGTGTGTGTGTGTGTGTGTGCGCGCGCGCGCGCGCGCACTTAAGGCTGAATTTTGCCTTGGATGGAAATTTATTTCTTTCCTATCCCAGATTTCTGAGAACAAGGACATGACAAGAAGTCTGTTTTCTGTGGTCCTGTAGCTTACTTGGCTGGAGTAGCAGCTGACTGAAATCACAGTCCATGAGAGAGCCATTAGCATCTGGCCTGAAACCCTGGGCTACATCCCTGCTAATGCAAAAGAAGGGTCCACTTAAAAAGCACAGCCTTGCAACCAGAAAAGGGGCATAATTTGCAGGCTCTGCTAACAGTAGGTCAGTAGTTTCACTTTCTTCCCAAGCTCTAATTCCCTTCGAAGGCATTGGTAAACATTAGGCATCTATTTTTAGCACTCCTATTCTTTGGGGACCATGACCCCTAGTTTTATCATAGTGTCCCCTGCTTGGAGAACCATATCTTTCTGAGATCTAAGCCACTTTTGGATGTTGCTTCTAGAAGTGAACTGCCCTGAACCTTCCAGGGTTCTCCTCTATTTTCAGTGGGTCCCCCATTTTAAGCAGCAGCAGTATGGTGTGGAGGGAGGAACATAGGCTTTGTGGTCAAGTTCTACTTACTATTTAGGTGGCCTCGGGCAAATTACAATCTCCCTGGTCTTTAATTTCTTTACCTGCAAAAATAGAGCTAATAATACCTATCTTTCTAGTTTGTTTTGAAAATAAAATGATGAGTGGAGAGTATGCGGAGGAAACAGACTGCATACTGGTTAAGAACATGTACTCTGGAACAAGTTTATTAATCATTCTGTGCATTGTTTCTTAATTTGTAAAATGGAACTATACTAATACCTAACTCAGTATTGTTATGAGGATTAAATATGAAACAGATGAACCTTCAGTGACAGGTGTGAGATGAGGGCAATGGAAGCATTAATTACTGCTATTATTGTAATTGTTCTTGTTAAAATGATGCTTACTTCTTAGGTGCTCCGTAAAATGGTAGCTGCAAAAAGTCCCATCCAGTAGACATCAAAGATTCAAAGGAGAGGGGAATCCTAGAAGGAGGAGAAAGAGGGCACTGCAGCTCAGTTTTCTAATGTTCCGTTTGAGCAGTTTCAATAGTGCTTTTTCAAAATGCCTGTGAAGTTGCATCCATGTTATATATTCAGAAAGAGAAACTATCTCTGAACAGTCTTTATTCCAGGGCTTATGTGAAACTTTAAAAGAAAGCAAAGCCTTGCCTGCCTCTTGCAGAAAGGTGTCTTTAATTAGTTGTGATTGAAGAATGAGGTAAGTCAGTTTTGTTTTGTTTAAATTGGCTCAAAACTGTTCAGCCACAAGATAATCCCCTCCACAGGAGAACGTATCTGCAATCACCAGCAACATGGATGCTGCTATAATTAGGTGTGCTAGTAACCCAGACAGACAACATGGCTCTTCCCTTCACAAAAATAAATGTGATATTGATTTATAGACACTACAGGGCCTGGGTCTGAAGGCGTCTTGTTAGAAGTCACCTGTTTTGCTTTAAGTCTTTTAGTGATTATATTTTATAGAACTAGATTCCTTCTGGGTTTTATTAGGTTTAAAGAGTAGGCCCAGCCAGCCATAAAGGCTAAGATCTTCTAGAATTTGTGATCTACAGGTTGACTTTTTTAGATCAGCTTTTGGCATTCTGCAGGTCTACCTCACTGGTCCTCAAACTTTAATGTGTATAGGAATCAATGGGAGAGCTTATTAAAAATAGTTTCCTAGGTCTCATCCCCATCGGTTCTGCTTCAGTAGGTCGGGATGGGGCCCATGCATCGGCATTTCTCACCAACTCACAGGTGATACCAACACTGCTGGTCCGAGACCAATACTTTGAGTAACCCTGCTCTGCTCTCATCTCCTAACACTCCAAACACCTCGCTCTAGAGTTTCTCAGGTAGATTGCCCTACTGTTTCAGGCCTCTGTTACTTTGAACATGGTGATCCCTCTGTCGGAGGTATTTGGTTCACCTCTTTTTTATCTGACTGATTCCAAGCTGTCCAACCCAAAAAGGAGCCTCTCTGGGAAGTTTCCTCCCCAACCCCTCCATGGCGACTTCCTTGCTGCACACATACCCTTCGAACCACTCACTTCCCTGGACTGAAATCATCTTGTTCTCTGCCAAGTCTCCTCCACCAGAAAGATATAAAGCCCTGAGCAATGCCTGGCATATAATAGTTGCTTTATAAATATTTCTTGCCTGAGTGAAAGATTCTGGGTAGGCAAGTTTAGGGTGCAGGAGCAGTATTCATTTCCTCCAAATCAGGAGAAACTAGGTTTAGAGAAGGGGAAGCCGTGGGGATCTGTTAAACAATACACTCGCTCTGGTAACCTCGTGACTCTGAACCTGTTTACAAATAGGGAAGTGTTCCAGTGTGCAGGCCTGTTCTGTGATGAGTGTCTGCAAGTATGATATCTGGCAGATAATTTTAAAAGTAAAGTAAACAAACTTTATCTGCCCCTTCAGAGTAGAGATAGGTATTTAAAGATAAATTTGAAAGTCACTGTTTTTTAAAGGAAACTCAGACTATGCAAAGAGCACTTGGAAAGTGAACACTTAGAAACATTTCCACCATTGGGATTCTGATGGAAGGAAGATAGAACAGATAGAATTCCTGAATTATGATACTCACTCTGCCACTAATTTGCTACAGTAACAGTTAAAATCACCCTTGATGGTCACAGCTTTCTTAGCTTCAAAGCTGTAGCTTCCGATGTCAATTTCTTAGTTTTAAAAAATGTGCCATGGTTATTTAAGAGGTTAACAGCAAAGGGAGCTGGGTAAAGGGTGCATGGGAATTGATCTTTGCAGTCTTTCTCTAAACCTAAAATCATTCCAATACAAAAAGTTTATTTAAAAAAATTATAATTCAGTAGCTGCCATACAGATGTGTTGTCTGCTCCTGCCCCAGAGCATTTGCACTCGGTATCCTCTCTGTCTGTAGAGGGTCTGTCTCAGGCATCCACATGAGGCTCATCTGCATCTCTTTTATGTGTCTGCTCAAATGTCATCTTAGTGAGACTTTCCCTGGTCACCATATTCAAAATTACAATACTCACCTCCCATTTGGAATTCCTCACTTGCCAGAACTTCCCTGCTTTATTTTCCTCTATTACATTTATTACCACCTGACATATTATTTTTCATGTCTTATTTATTGTGTCTGTCCCCACTAGAATATAAGCTCCCTTAGGACAGCAGAATGGAGCCTGATAGATGGTAAGTTTTCAATGAATAGTTAACTGGAAAGAACCAGGCAGGGAAATGATATTCAGAGAAAGAAAGCCACCAGCAGAAACAAGGGAGACAGTGACAGCTGCACCAATCTAGCCTTGCTAATGGATGATAAGTGTCTAAGGCTTAATTATAATGACTAATGAGCTACGGGTTCAGCTGTGTTTTCCCAGCACTAAGCCATATCTTATTTATCTTTGTCTCCCTCCTTCTTTGCACCTAATAAGCACTAATAAATGAATGGAAAGATTCATTTAACTAAAGAAGAGAGAGTTTGGGGGAGGAAAAGTAATAAAGTTGGAGCCTGAATGGGGAACTGGAGTTGAACCTCAAAAAGGAGAAGGTGTTTTCTAAAATGTTTGTTTCAACACAAGAAAAGTAAAATCTCATTCATTTTCAAAGACAATTGAGTTCTACTAAGTATTAATGCTGCAGTTACCTTAAACTAGGTATCACTTCACAGTGGTGGAGAAGGCCTAAAGCATTGTTGCCACTATGTATACCAGTTGTCAACAACAAGTCATCACCAACTGAGAAGAGAAGTGGGGAGAGCTGCTTCCTCTTAGAGCAAAACCACTTGAGAAGGAAGCAATGAGGCAGTGACATAAATTATTCCCTATTTTGTCCCCGCAGGTTCTGCTTTTAGCTAACTAAACCATGCAATACAGTAAAATAATATTGATGATAAGCACAGTGCTATTGATTAAAGGGGACTATGAGCACTGCGCTGAGTACTTTAAAGACACATTGTCACACGGGAGAAATTTAGCTGTAATTCTCTTTCCTCTTCCTATATTTAAGGTTGAAATGGTGGCTTTGATCTTTTGTGTTCTTTAACAAGATATTTTCACTTTGCCACAATTAATTGCCACAAGCCATACTACTCTCTGCTGACAATGACTAAACAAACTCCATGTGTACTATTTATGTCATACTGGAGTACACAGCTATCATCAAACATTTACAAAAGAACCATTGCACTAAGAGCAGCATGTTAGATGTTCAGAAAATAAGAAGAAACATAAGGCATAATCTGCCCCCAAGAGGTTTACCATCTAAGGGAGCCAAGGCACAGCAAGTAGAAATAGAGCTGTGTTGGATGGATGCCAGTCTTCCCTAAGAAATTGAGTAAACAAAACTGCTTTCACCTGACAATGATGTCACTCATACAGATTGCTATTCAGATTGAAATTAGATGAAGCAATGTTGTGTAATAGAGCTGGGAGACCTAAGTTTTCATAACAGCTCTACCATTAAATCACATAGACAGTCATCGAGATTCCTTGAGGCTCTCCTTCCTGAGCTTCGGAATGGGAGTTTTTCCAACTCTTAGGTTCCACAAATACCAGTCTGAAAACCTTACCCCCTCATTTCCATCTAAAACATGACATGCTTTAAGAAGTTTTGACCTAGATAGCTTTAAATTATCATTAATTATTCTCTCCTTACCTCTCTCTCTCTCTTTCCCCTCCCCACCCCATGTATGTGTATGTATGTGTTTGTGTCTTACCCTTTCTATAATATGATAGAATTTATCCCAACTTGACTTGAATCCCAGCACACCTTATGTTTTTTGTTTAGGTTTGTTAATATATTAAAACAAGCCCTATGGGTTCAGTACATCTCCAAATATGGTTTATCTATATCTCTTTCTTTGCTTTCCTCATTTATCAGTAATTTGCTCAAGTCACTGTTCATTCGAATGAGAAGGCAAAGAAAAATGAAAGATCTATTTTTTTCTTCTTTTTTACTAGTGTTTGTATAGCATATGTCTCTTCTAATACAGCAGACTGAGGTATAGCTCTGATCAAATAGTCTTGCCTAAAATAACCGTTATCAGTAAAACCTGGTGACCAGAAGATTTTTAATCCTCCAACCTCACTCCAGCATGATAATAATTTTTTTAATTCAAATAACAATAATATAAGAAGCTGGTTTTATAACTGTGCCTGGGGAATAGTTTCAGGAGTTCCTTGTAGGAGGAAGGCTCATTGATACTGAATGTCTTTTTTTTTTTTTTAACTACTTGCAGATTCGTCATGTGCTTGTATAAGTTTCATTATAATAAAAATTAAAAAGTAACATTGTCCAACACTTATTGTGCATTACTATGTACCAGGCCTTTTATACGTATTACCTCATTTAATCCTCCCAATAACCTTAATGAAGTTGTTTTTTTTTAAGTTTCTCCATTTTATAGCTGAAGAAACTGGAGGTTAAAAACACATTCAAGGACATACATCTATTGGCCCTACTGACATATTATGGAAATAAAATCATATGATAGATATAAAAATGCTATGAGAAGGTAAATTACCATACGAAGCTGAGGCAGGAATACCCTGTCAATAAAGGAACATGTTTATTAGGTAAACATTGGCCAGGCTTGCAACACTAAGTCATGCTGAAATTTAGGCCTGGATCCAATTTAGTAATCCCTAGATTTTTATTTGTTCTTTCTATAGCTTCCATTTCTCAATCATTCTGTTAAAGAATTTGATTGGAATTAGAAATTTTAAACATGGGGGAGTGTCGGCAATGACTAGTGGCCCTGTTTACCAAAACTGGCCTCCCCATTCTTGTCAATCAAAAGATCGGTGGTGTGTTGTTTATGATCTCTTGCCTTCTCACACCTTCAGAAATGAATGTGGACCTTTAAAGAAAACAAAACATAATCGTGGAACATCCTCAATTTTTCAGGCATATAGACTGGGTCAGCTAAGCCAGCCTTCAGGACAGAAATCAGAATTTTGAAGGCT
The DNA here is from genome assembly GCA_028627145.1 of Eidolon dupreanum. NCBI lineage: Eukaryota > Metazoa > Chordata > Mammalia > Chiroptera > Pteropodidae > Eidolon > Eidolon dupreanum. Next base: position 44,623,648 of record CM053513.1, read on the forward strand.
AAAAATTTGAAACCAGTGCATCAAGGGTCTTTTTTTTTTTTTCAACAGATCACTTCTTTTCAAATACCTGACAGATAGAAACAAGCTTCGGAGAGTGACAACAATTATTTTAGCAACAGATATAAGTACAGCAAATGTTTTATGTGCCTCTCAGATTGTATTTTCATTTCATTTAATTTTCATATCTAGCTGAGACAAAAATTAGGAGGACTGGGCATGTTTATCTGTACTATATATAGCATAGCTGATTTCTGATGGCAAGGTGTAATAATTCACACATTAATATGAACCTCAGAAGCACCATATGCTCATTTTGTGAAGTTTTCCCAAACCAGTCATTAGTCCTAGTCTTAAAATGACCATAATCCTCTCCAGGAAGCTCTCATTTTGTGAGCAGATTGGCTTTTCATGATGTATTTTTTTCCAGTCACTCTTTCTTCCACCAACATTTATTTTATTTATTGAGGACTTACTGGGTGCTAGATATTCTTCTAGGTGCTGGAGATAGAGCCAAGAACAAACAAAATTGGCAAATGACCCATACTTATAATCTACTTAGGGAAGTGAAAACAAAATAAATAAGTAAATTATACGGTTTGTTAGAAGGTTATGACTTCTATGAGAAAAATTAGGCAGGGAGTGCTCGGGGAGAGGGGGTACAAGTTTAAATTGAGTTCTTAAGCAAGGCCTCACTGAGAAAGTGACATTTGTACCTAGGCTTGAAGGAGGTGGGGAGATGAGCTATGTGGAGACCTGGAGGACAATTGTTGCAAGCTAAGGGAACAGTAAGTGCAAAGGCCCTGAGGCAAGAGCGTGCCAGGCATGAGGGGAAAGTGCAAGGAGGCCAGAGTGATTGGAACAGAGGAAGTGAGAGAGACTGGAATAGTAGCTGATGTGCTCAGAAAAGCCACAGGAGACAGATCCTGTAGAGCTTTGCAATCCATTGTAATGACTTTGGCTTTTACTCTGTGTAAGATGAGGAGACACTCAAAGATATTGAACAGAGGACTGAGAACAATCTGACTTCAGTTTATTAAAGACATACTATTAATTGTGGGACAGGTTCTCAGAATACCCCACCAAAGGCTGTTAAAGCCATATTGCAGTTGAACTAAGGTGCTAATCAAACTCTAAGAAACTGAGCACAGAGCACTGGATCCAGGAGGTGGGGGATTGAGTCGTAGCTCAGTTGAGTGACCTTGAGCATGTCAATCAACATCTCTGAGCCCCATTTCCTCATTGGAGAAACAAGGATAAGCAATACCTGCTTCATGGCTTTATATTGAGGATCAAGTAGAAACAGAAATAGAAGCATTTTATAGATTATAAAATAATATGTAAATATCAGGAGGGGTGGTGAGAGCAACAGTGGCTGTGGTTGTAGCATTATTATTTCAGGGAAAATTAAGTTTAAGACCTAAGTCAAATGACAGGAATGCAACCTTCCCTTTCCCATTACCTCTTATAAAATAGCCAGGGGAATGGGGCCTCCTCCTTCTCCAGCACTGGAGGGCAAGGAGAGACAAACAGGACCCTGCTGATCTCAACAGAAGGCATCACTTGGGCTTCCAGCTGATCATTGGTAACTTATAGGGTGTTTATAGACTTAGGCCTCCACAGTTGATGAGTCTGTCACCAAGAGGTTGTCCTAGTGAAGATCCTGGCTTCCCTCTTGTAGGCTCTGTGAACCTCCTCAGTTCAGGCTGCAGAGCATCAGGCTGTCCACAGATGGGCAACTTCTCTAAATAACCATAACCCTCTTCTCCTTCTCACCAGGCATTCCTCCTATGGAAGGCTTCTGGATGATCACGATTACGGGTCTTGGGGAAACTACAACAATCCTCTGTACGATGACTCCTAACGAAGGAACATGGCCTGGGATGAGGAATGACTGCTCTTTATTTATAAGTGCTTATCCAGTAGAATTAATGACAAGTACCTGATGCGCATTGAGTGACAATCTTAAGCCCTGTTTTGTTGGTTTGGTTGTCTTGTTTTCCTCACTCTCCTCTGGCTGCTACAACTTACCCTTTCTGGTACAAAAAGAACCATTACATAAAGGTGAGTGGAGGCTGAGTTGCAGCTGAAATGGGCCAACCTTGAGCCAGTGGGGCCAGACCACTGCGATGGAGGCTTCTGTATCCACCACAGGACCCACTGCAAAAAGGACAGAGGAAGAGGAATGAAATTGTTTTGCCGGGGGGGGTTCTTTTAGGAGAAATTTTTGTTTGTGGTATTTCTTAAACTTTTATTTAGGAAATTACATTAAATCTCAATGAGGGGAAAAGAAATGAGTTCTGGGAGGATTTCACCCTGCTGGTAAGGAAGCGGAAATTTCTCAGATTCCTTGTTAATCTCTATTTATCTGATTGTGTCTGACAGGATGCCTCCTTCTTACCTGCCTAATTAATGAAAGGGGAAACTAGAAAGTGCTCCAGAGGAGGCCAGCCAGCCAAGGGGCAGAGTAGCTGGTTGCTGTCAGATTTCATTGTACCTTCTACCTGTTCTCCCCTCCAGGCCACCTGTCTCCAGGATGCCTGTCCTAGTCAATAGCAGCTGGATTCCCAGCCCACAAGCTTACAGTGGAGTTATAGTTCCACAGAAAGCAAAGAGGTGAGCTTAGTTAGAGAAGAAAAAGGGAGAGGAGTGTGGAGTGAGTGTACAGAAGGGTGAGTGGAGGAGGGAGGGAGCTGACATACACTGAGTGCCTCATTAAAGAAAGTGGGAATCAGCTCTCAGTAACTATCAGAGGCATCCACTGCTCGGAGGAGCCCATAGAATCCTTGCTTTATCCCCACAAAGCAACTGGTTCACTGCCTTACTATCTGTTGGATAATGGCTGTAAACTGTTTTTAAAAACAATTTTTCTAAGGCACTAGTCTATCTGCAATTGCTCATGAGGCATTTGAAAAAGACACCGTGATTAATCCATTTATTCTTTTCATACACTTACCTTACTGATTCTGTCCTTTAATAAATGAAAACCCTTGGTTAGATAGTCTTAAAATCGTATAACAAATTTTGAGAATGAACTGATCATTTTTGCAGATATCCATTTATTGTAATGATTCTCAATACAGGCAGTTTTGTACCCTGGGGACATTTGAAAATGTCTGGTGACATTTTTGATTGTCACAACATGAGGTTGCTACTAGTGGGTAGAGGCCATGGATGTGCTAAACATCCTACAATACACAGGATAGCCCACTACAACCAAGAATTATCTCACCCGATAGTGCTGAGTTTGAGGAATTCTAATTTATTGCAATTGCCCATTGTGACAGAATAAGACTCTCCCAGATTTTTAACTAAATTAAATGATTTGTTACATTTTTATCCTTTTTAATGTGTTGGCTGATGGGTTGTTTTGAGCATGCATGGTTGTCTTTTTATTTCCTTGTGTGTTTGAGATAGCTTTATTTCATGGCTGTAACTCTACCCTCCTATAACAGCTGATATTAGCAACTGATGTTCTGATTTCGTAGAGTAGAAAACATATACTAGATCCTGTTTCAAAATGTGTTATATTGTTTGACAATGTCATAAAGAACTTGACACTGGTGAACTTTTATTTTTAAACTTGGACTTGCTGCCACGATTCTGTTTGTTTCCAGAAACTTGACCCTTAGCTCATCTTGTCACTTGCTGTGGCCCAGCAAAGTACTGACATGTGAACCACAGTTGCTGTGCTGTCCTAAACCCCTCTGGTATCAAAGACACCAGTATCCAGGCCATTTCTACAAACCTGCCATTCCACACTCTGGTAAGAATTTATTCCTAAATGCCTTAGGTACCAAAGGAGAATGAGCAACCACCAGAGGTATGTTACAATAGGAATGGGTAACAAGGAATGGAATTCAGGTATCTCTTATTATTTAAAACAAAAAATAAAAAATAAAGTAGACATTCTCACAAAAAAATGGCCAGGAATGACCAATGATGACTCCTCTGGTTGAGCTTGACCTAAATAATTGTCCCTTTTTCCTGGCTCCACTCCCTGTATAGGCTTTCAGCTTGGCAAAAGATGAGTCAATAAAAACAAGACACTCCACATATATTTTTTCTCCCTCAGTCACAAACATTTTGACAAAATATCCATGAGACACTTTTGAAGAGATAGGTGCACTTCTGGATGTTGCTTCCGTCATAAATCCTGGGTCAGAGAGACCAGCCTCTTTCCAAGGAATCCTGACCAGTTATAAGCCATGGACTCAGCCAGCATCTTTCCTTACCGAAGGCTAGGATTGATTGTGCATTTGATGCATTTGTTGCTCTGATTAACTTCCAAATCCCTATGACAAAGACAGGGATCTGGACCTAAAGCATATCTGTTCAGCAAGGTGACAGCTTCCTATAAAAAACTCTCTAACATTCTTTTTTATATTAGTATAAAGTACCAATGGGCTGAACCTGATTTTGCCAAATGTATTTTTTCTATTTTTGAGTTGGCCAAAGGATTTTAGCAACTGAATTCAACAAACTTTGCTTCACACACATGTACACAATGCACACACACCTGAAATATATATGAATAATTGACGACCTTTACCTCAAGGGGTCTATCCAGCTCTACCCAAGGGAAGTAGTTCCAGTGGATCTAAACAACCACATACCCTCCAGGGACAAGACTAGTCAAAGCATCAGAGGGAATGTCAAAGCAGGAGGGAGGCAAGCAGCCTCTTGTAGATTACAGCTTGCAAATGATAAACTAGCAGATTCAATTTTGTTTTCTTTTCCTAAGGCCCCAAGAAAGTCTCCTACCCTCCTTGGATGTCTGTGCCATCATTTCTTAAATGGAGGTGATGCTTTTTTATTGACCTCACCCATGCTACCTCACAAATGTGTTGTGAGGATTAATGAAATCATGTCTACAGTGTTTTAAGTGTCTTCAGAAAAATATTTATAGACATTTGAAGTATTTTAAGTATTACACAAGTATATAAGTGCTCTCAGTTTCTTATTCGTTGTCATACTGGTTATTTTTACTTAAGTCTATAAAACAACAGCTATGTCATAGCCACATCAAACAGCTGTTATAGCTCTAGGCTGCCCCCCACAATGTAGCTGACTGACTGAGGGTTAACTGTGCTCTAGACCACAAAGACTAGTTTCCATCTCCATATGAAGGATGGCCCTAGACATAGGTTTCACAGGCTGTTGAGTTAGGATCCAAGAGGTTAGGATAGCACAGTATGGATACTGAACACTAACAGAAATAGACCTCTGGCCTTTGCCATCTTGGGGTCTTCTGGGTTCCTTTGTGGAGTTGACTTTAGTTTGATATCATTTGTTTGCCCTTCATCTTGCTTGCAAGGGTACATGGTTCAATCCCTTGCATCTGGGAAATGAATTTTGCAACTGGGCCAGATGCAGATTTGCACGATGATTCACCTTCTTTGCCTTTAACTTCTTTTTGGCAAATAAATGTACCATTTCAACTTTGATTTCAAAGTGCTAGGTGATATTGGTAATAGTGGTAACCAAGAGACTGACACCAGATAACTTTCTTGGGGTGAGTTGGCCAACATCATTTAAGGATGGAAAGATGTGCAACTTCTTTGATATTTAATGTAATTGTATCTACTTCTGTTGTATGGCATATTGCATATCAATTATAATTATATCAATTAAAATTGTTAAAAGCTTGTGTCTGACAGTGATGATTCACATTTTGATGTGCTTTGTTATTCAAGCCTATCAGTTGATAAGCCCCATACTGCTTATATTAAGTAGCCCTGGCTTGTTTTTATAGAAAACTTATCCCACATCAATAAATAATATTTTCTGCAGAGCAAAAAGGTCTTCCTGATCTTGAAAAAAATTGAAAAATGTCAGAAATGAAGAAATTTTACAAGCAGTGATTTTATTCTTAACTATACACTGTGCCTTATAAAATAGATGTAAAAATAAATACTTTGATTCAATAAATAGACAGTGAGGCAAAATTAAGTCCTATGAAAGTATATTGGCATTAGGAGTACATTTGATAGCACTTGGTTCGTTCTCCTTCAAAAGAATTATAATCAGCATACCCACCCTTATCTGACAGTAAAACAGCAAGCAATATCAATCATCCAAAATATAATTTCAACCCCCAGAAGCTAACCAAAGATTATTCTAATTGTGAAGAAGAGAGCAACAACAAAGCCCACGCATTTTGGAATGCAAGAGAGGAATGGAACCTCTTACAAACTACAGCTCATTGATTTTATGATGGATGTAAACTCAAGGTCCGATTTAATAAGTTTAGGTACCTGGCTTCCAGGGGCACAGCTTGGAGGGTTAACTGTGAAGAATCAAGATGGGAAATGAGGAGAAGCATAGAATAGACCCTTTTCCATTGCTCATTTGGCCATTTCTTGAGGACCTGCCATGAACACAAAAGCAGTAAAGACTCCATCATTCCAAGCTTGTCTGCAGAGGATCAGTCAGAAATCTCTTTAAATGTGCATAGAAAGAAAAGGCTTAATAATACAGTGTTTACATTATATGATTTTTGGGTCCAAATCAATATTTTTCCCAGTATTATTGCTTTTCCAAGTCATATCATACTCTGTTTCAATTATTTAGTAACCTATCTATAATCTTTTACTCTCCCGAAATCCATTAGTACTGACCAATAGCTGTATTTTGATTATTATCAGAAATCATCTAGTCATAAATGACACTTGAAAAGCACTGATCAAATTAGAAAAAAAAAAAACTGTAGTGGTATGTTCTCTTAAAGGATCTAGTCATTGGCAAATGTACATTTGTTGCACTAAACAGCATTAATCAATTTTAGTCAACAAATGTACTGTGTTTTTATTTTAAGCTAAACACTGAATATTTACTATACAAAAGAAGGAATCTAATTAATATTCAGAAGGGGCTTTGGGTACCGGTGGGCATTGTCTAATGTAATCCTTGCATCAGCTTTAATAGTCATCACACTCTCTCCATCTTATAGATGAGGAACAGAGGTTCCACTATGTTAAACTCATTCATGCATGTACTGAATCCTATGTACTCTATAATGAATAAGAAGCCCCTGTTCTCCAAGTATTTACCATTTAGTAAGTGTCACAGGTAGGATTCTAACCCAGTTCTCCTGTCACCAGAGTCCTTGGTCTTTTTCCGATCAAGCGACCGGTATCGGATGCAAGTATAACCCAGCTCTTAAGAGTCTGACACTTCTTGCTAAAATTGGATCTTTTACCCTTTGCAAAGTCCCCCTAAGCTCTTTTGAATAGTCTCAAGGTATCTGGCAGGCAGCTCACAGCAAGCCCCGTAGGCTCCAGAGCACATGTGTGCTAACTCATGCTGCCCGGCTGGGCTGTGTTCTATGCCAAGAGGGAGACTGCCACCCCCCCGATACCTCATTCTCTTAGGACCCCTCTGTCTCTCAGAGTGTTAGTGAACACCTCCCTTTTGTTTCCACTTGCAGCCTCCCTGGCTCTCCACAAGAGTCAGGGATGAGTCCACAGCAGCCTAGACTAAGGATGCTGCCCTTGAAATCACTCCCCCTTATCCTAAGGCTCTTATCAGTGTGCCAACTTGTCCCTCCTTGGTATCATAATAATAATGATAGCTTACTCTCACATGGCACTCACTATGAGCTAGATACTGTTCTAAGCACTGTACATGGATTACCATCTCTATAAGGTAGATGTTATTAATAGCCTCATTGTATAGATGATAAAACTAAGGGCCAAAGAGTTATATAAACTTGCCCAAGGCCATGCAGTTAGTAAGTGGTGGATCAGAATTCAAATGCCAATGATTAGCCTCCAGAGTCCATGCTTGTGACTGCTTCCACGGAGCCCTCACTGTGTGCCAGAGGTTCATGACACACACACCAGTCATCAGACAGACCCGTCTGCGTCTGAACCCAGTGTGGACAACCTGAGGCCAAAGCTGGGCACCCACCAGAATCCAAGACCTTGCCTGAAGAAAAGTTTTTAGAGTAGCCAAAGAGGCCCACTCTTAGAGCATCCAGCCTGGCAGACTCTCAGCTGCCTCTGTTGAGATGTTGGCACTTCCAGCCAAGGTCACCCACTCGACATCCACCAACTCAATGGCAGGGCTGATTCAACAGCAAAAAACTCCAGACTGACCCTTCTCTTGTCATCAGATCCACACAGCAGCTGTGGTGAGACAATCCAGACTGCTGTCTTGTTCTCCCACTAGCCATTTCGACTTCGTCACCTGGACAGGAATTCACTGCAACAAACGCTGCTAGGCAGAGTGTTGAAAAGTTCAAATCAGTCAGAAGCCAGGTGTTATCGAGTGGTGTGAGAGACAAATGGCCACCCCAGCCCCTGTGCCAGGACATTCAGCTCTGTAGAGGTTCATCAAGGAAAAGTAAAAAAAAAAGAAAAAAAAAACTTCTCCATGTATTCCTAGGATATATATTAAAATCTTAACACAAAGTTAAGAATTTCATATAAGAATTAGAGTCTCACACAAACTTTGCAAGACCAGGAAGAGAAAAGGTGAGAGAAGCCACTAGCAAGTAACTGCTGAAATTCTTGGGTGTCTGGGAAGCTGCCACCACCATCTCAGGCTGCATCAGTGAAGTGGGTGGTCTTCAAGAGCTCAGTGGGAAGCCATAGCTGCCTCCACACCTGACGCCGACAGTTTTTGAAGAACGACTTTGCCTTTTCCATATCTGGCCTGAGAAGCTCTCATAGACAAGCTCTAGCCAGAACCATACAGGAAAGAAGATTGCAAGAAATGTGATTCCTGGCTTCTCCTCTGTATTGTGAAGGAGATCTTAGAAAAGAATGGTAAAAATGTTGAGCTGAAAATAAACAAAGGAGAACAGTTCACCTTTCTTACCCCAGATGAGAACTTCCCAAAAAAGTACAATAATATTATGTTATCCCTAATGTGATGCAACTGTCCCTTACACAACTGAGGATGCACTCCTCTGCTCCCTAAAAAGAAAGTGTCCCATATGTCACTTCAGCTGTGGGAATAGTCACTCCTAATTCAGAGGCAATCTTCCTTTGATAGCCTATGACTTACATAGGAAATTATAGGGTTAACCACTGTATATTGGAATTGAGGGGGGATGACAAAGGAAAGAAAAAAAGTTATTTGTGTGTGTGTGTATGCATGCGAGGATAAGAATATGCATAATTATGAAAGACCCTTTCTGTAAGTAGTCACGTGACAATGTTGATATTTATAACGTTCTCCTTCTGTTAGCCATTGCACCTTTCTTTTGTCCTTGGCCAACATTTCATCTGGTCATGGTTTTTTACATGACAGGTGACTCAATCTTCTGTAAGTGTGAGTAAAACTTAAGGACTGGAAAAGAGAAAAAGAGTTACTATATTGAATACTGTTTCTACCATTTAAAAAGTATAAAAAGAATAAACAAATGAACAAAAGAGAGAAGAAGGGAAGTAGGGATAAAGATAGACTCACATTGTATATAATGTGCCAAATTATCTCCCCTCTCTACTTTCCTTACTCTCTCCTCTGTCCTCTCCCATCCTTCCATCCCACCTCTTTCACTCCCAAAAAATAGAAAGGAAAAAAAAAGCTAAGAGGGAAAAAATAGAGAAGGGATTCAAAACCATCTGAGCACTTAGCTGGCTACATGTAGAGCCCTGGGTCATTCCACATACCCATCCACCCATCAGCTCCTCCCAGCTTCCCCATTTCTTCTTGGGGTCTTCTGAGGAGAATGATATATCCTTCAGAAAGCTAGAACTTGATAAAAGACCTAATAGGAAGAGTAAGAGAGATTAAGAACAGGGTTCTCTTTAATTGATTCACTTTCAACATAGGAGTTCCACAGGTCATTCCTCCTTCAATATCCCACTAAACCCCCATCCCTCCCCTACCATGAGGAGACTTCAGGCTGCAGATGGTCTTGCTGAGCCATGATAACAGGTTCTGGGGCTTATGTGCAAAGAAATGATACACATTTAACTGTTACAAAATCAGTTTTCCCCAACGGCAATTTATCTCAGGTCTCAAGGCCCAGGGCTGTTAGAGGAGTTGTGCCCTCTCCTCCTGGACACCCACTTCTGGAAAACAGCCACATTCACTAAGCAGACCTACTCAAAGGAGCACAGCCTTGAGGCTTTCGCCTGTCCCTTTTCAAGAATTCCCAGCATGACCGTGAATAGAGAAGCTAGTTATGTCTGTCTCCAATGAGCCAGTTTTAATGCCCCCATGAGTTCAGGTAAATCCCTGAGCTAGCTTCTCTCAGGAGACTGATCTCCTGAGCCATCCAGCGGGCTGACAAGTGGCTATTCAGTAAAGAAAGCCACAATCATACTTTCCTAACCTCCTTGAGCCCCTGGAAACAGAGGCAGCTGGTCCCTGCAAAGTAACAGGCTCTCGTACCAATCATAGCCAAAACCATAGCAAAGAAAAACTGGTAGGCTAGAGATTCTACCAACTTTCTATCTTTTCCACTTGGTTCCTTCTCTATGCTTAGGACACTAGCTATAAGAAGAAAGGGGACAAATGGAAACCCAGACTGCTACCTCATAGAAGCACATGGGATTTGAGCCCAACGTGATGCATTTGCTCAGGGAGAGCCTCAGTGTTTGCTCTGTTAAAGGCTCCAATAGATTCCCCTAAAGAATGGACTGTGATGGAATCATAGCATCGAAAGCAAAACTTACATTCACTCAGCATTTAAAAACAGTATTTATACATTCTAGATGTATAGAGCTGTGAAGCAAGACACAATCCCTAAGCCAATATTCATCCTCAAAATGTTTTCGACTTTATAGTAAATAATCAAATCTGTGATTTTGTACAGAGTGATAGGTACCCTAGTAAAGTATTGTGCAGAATACACTGGAGGCACAGAAAAGGATGTTATAAAAAGATCTGAAAGTGTTCTGACAAGTTTATTTTCATTTTTTTTTTTATTTCAGATGCTTCTCTGATTCTCATTCCCTCACTGTCTTCCTAAGTGACTTCCTGGACTTGATCTTGCCCCCTGGGCCCTTCGTTTACAGCTCCATCCTTTGCCACCTTGGAAATTTAATTTGTTCCTCTTAACTGACCCTTTTGAACTAAGTGAACTGGCCTTTCCCAACCCTGCTCACACTCAGATCAGCCCTCTCTTCCAGTGGTTGTCATGGCTCTGTGATTTCCCAGCTGGAATTTGATAAGTATTTTGTCTCCAACTACAGAAAGAAAGCAGGAGAGTGAGGAGGGAGAAGAGAGGAGAGAAGAGAGAAGGGAGGGAAGAGAAGCACAGAAAGGAAAGGAGAAGAGAGGAGAGAACACCATCCTTTCTTCATGAGAGAAAATCATACTTTCTTTTTCATGTCACAATTTTCTAATGATCACCAAAGAGCCAAATTGTTTTTCCTGTGTCCTCTGATGGAAGGGAGAAGGAGAAGAAGAAAATGACATCTAAATCCCTGTTATGTGTCTACATCACAAGGAAGGTATTAAGATCTTTTAGCGACCAAGAAACTGAGGCTCAGAAAGATTAAGTGACCTTTGCATGGTCATACAGCTAGTAAGAGGCAGAATTTTGTTTTCAACTCTGGACCTTCTTATTCCAAAGCCCATGTTCTATCTAGTATGGCAATGCTTCTCAAACATTAATGCACATATAAATCACTGAGAATCTTGTTAAAATGAAGATTCTAATTCATAGGTCTGGGGTGGGACCTGAGATTCTGCATTTGTAATAAGTTTCCAGGTAGTGCTGATGTTATAGGTTCTTGGCTGCCCCTGATTTTGAGCAGCAAGGCAGTATAAGACACAGCCTTCTCCACATAATCTCAGGTAAACTCAAAGGCCTGACAGCGAGCAGTTTTCAACAGAAGTGATAACACCATCTCTTACCCCAGGGCAGCATATTTTGGGTTTGTTTTTTAGTTGTCACTATAACTGGTAGAATTACTGGCATTTCGTATCTGGGAGTCAAGGATGCAACAAATCCTATGATGTATAATAATCCAGGTTGAGGTTCTCTGAGTCTTGTACAGCACAGAATTTTTCTACCTAAAATTTTTACAGGATCCTCATTAAGAAACCCGGACCAGCAGCATGGAGTGTGCACACAGCTGTCAGAGTGATCCTTTCTGCAGCCTTACCTCCATGACTTGTTCTCAGTCATTAGAAACATCAGCTTTGCCCTCCAGCTGTTCTGCTCCAAACTGTCATCACTGACAGCTGCTCTACAGGGCATCACTGAACACACATGACTACATGTTGATGTCTTGCTTCCTGGAATTCCAACATGTCAACAGACAAGACGACCCAAGATGGGCCTAATCAGAGAGAGGAACGCTCACATATTTCTCAATGCCCCCAAAGAACACAAACTTAGACATTTTATGAAAGCATGTAGACAAGTCGATGAATTCATATCATTTTGTATTCCGCAGAATTTCAAAAGATATTTATTGAGACAATGAAAGAAGAGCTGACATCTACTGAGCTCCTGATATTCATCGGAAACAGGACAGATGCTTTACAAATATTATTTCACTACATCCAAGGCACGGAATAGTCATTATAAACTCAGACTCTGGAGCTAGCATGTCTGGGTTTGAATTTCACTTCATTTAATTACTAATTGTATTACTTTGAAAATAATATTTAACCTCAGACTTCCTCAGTTCCTTCATCTGTAAAGTGAGGACCAGAATGGTACCTGCCTCATTAGGTTGCTATGAAAGTTATATTAACACCTGTAGAATGCATAGAACATTACCTAGCACAGCAAAGACTATAAAAGATAATGCTTGCTAAATAAAATAGTTATGCAAGGTAAATTATTTTTCCATATTTTACATATGAGGAAATTAAGGCTTACCCAAGTTCATACAGCTACAATGTGATAGAATTTGTCTAACTAACCATAGTAAAAACTAATATTCACTCAAGCTTATTATGTACCAGACATTATTCTAAGTGATTTCCTAGCATCAACTCAATTACTATGCACAATCATCCTAGAAGATAGGTCTTATTATCCCTATTTTACCATCTCAGGAGACCGACTCCTCTAAGAGTACGTATTTGGTTAGTGGTGAATCCAGGAACTGTTCCAGGTGGTTGGCTCTGGACCCTGGTGCTTTAGGTCCCAACCTCGTGCTTTATCCATTTCCCCACTTACCCCTGTTGGTCATCTACTATGTGCCCAGCACTTAGCTAGGCATATTTGGGAATAAAAAGAAATAAAAATCACAATGGTTACTTACAAATTAATAGTTTAATGCCATATTATTACCTTCTTGTAGGATTGATTACTGACAGAGAAGTGCATGAAAATAAATGTGCAATTAAATCTCAGTTCCGCCAATTACTAATTTTAGTGACTGTGGGCACATCTCCCTGCACCTCAGATACCAAAAAAAAGTAGATGATAGTATTTAACAATGTTGTTTATAAAGACTAAATAAGATCCTTCATGCTTAGTACACGGTAACCATTAACCCCATCTCTTCCTTTCTCTGTGCCTCAGAAGGAATGACAAACTAGAATTAGAAATGCAGATATTGTTGACACAGGATTTACAATAAAGTTTCTGGATGACAGCTAAAGGAGTTCCACAGTTGACTCTTGAATTGGAGTTTTGTTCCTAAAAATCCATTTCCTATCATTAAAATACCACATAATCATGAAAAGAAAAACCTCATGCTTTGGATATACACTTTGACAAACCTATATTTAATATTTAAAACCAAATGTACAATATAAATCTATATTTTAAAATATCTGGGGTGTGGATATAGGTGTAAAGTAATTGTTTGGTTCCTAAAAATGCGAGTCCAATTAAGTGTAGATCAAAAATGTGTTCTTTTCCTAATAGATTCCTTTGTAGTCAGACTTGGCAAGTTCTCACTGCTCCTGGAAATCTTTGATATTCAGTTCAGTGGGGGCAAAGTTTTTCATTGATGAGTTAATGAGTGTAACTGGTCAGTTCTGAGGAAGGAGTTTCAAAGGTGACTTCTCTTTACATATACTGTACATATTTTGTACAGTAGCCTTCATCTTTGAAAACTTCAGCTAATTTCTATGGAGAAGCCATCCATATCTTTATAGCAGACTTTTCATCTTCCCCTGAAATCTGAGAATTTTCTAGCCAGTGCTCTTTCTAAATGATTAAACCACTTTCCTCCACTTATCACCTGGTCTTGATGGTTTCGCAAGCTCTGTTCACAACAATTTTAAAAAGTGACAGTCAAAGCCTTTACCAGAATTTATAGCTTCATTCAAGGGTATGCTCTTCAGCCAATCCTGAATTCACATCATCAAAAGTTTTTCACCTCTCAAAACTATAATTCACATTGCATTGTTTTATCACAATTATTTGCACTGACTTTATTCTAAGAGTACATCAGCTTCAGCTCTTAGATAATCATAAATATAAGTTTGTTCATTGTGGTTAAAGTGCTACTTATGATAAGCCTATAAAGACTGAACTTCTCCAGTTAAGACATCCCAAGTGAGGTGGTGCCTGTTTCCAAGTAGTACATTAATCACATACAATGTCTTTGCTCAAAATGAGGATTCTTGTCTGTTAACTAATCCCACTAACATCATTTCTCTTGAAACTAGAAAAAGATTCCAGGTCTCAATTGAGTTATTTTTGGCAGTAGGTAATTCCATGTCACAAAGATAAAGTTCTTTGCATAATCTAGTTTTAAAATGTCAGTCACAATTTGAAAGGCATTAAAATATTTCTAACTTTTGAAAAAGGTTCCAAATATCCTTGGGTTTGTTTAACTTGCCTAATGAAGTCAGATAAAAGCTGAAGTTTTTGTCAGTTTAAAGGAGATTCCAATACAGGGCAATGGAGACCGAAAGCCGTGTCTGCACATTTAGTCCTGAAATATGTAGCCCTTCATCCAGAAAAAATAGCCTAGCCTCGGAAAAATTGAAATCACAAGCTTGAAAAGCTTAAACAAACAAAAAAGAAGTAATAAAGTATGTTTATAGTCCTTTAATAAAAAGCCTATTTATATTTAGCATATTTCCAATCCAATTCTCCACCCAATTGCATTAATTGGCCCTTCTAGGAACTTGACAGATTAGAGGACAGAATAGTATCTTACTTGTGGTAAACAAGACTAGCATACTTCAAAATCTCCTGCTGTGCATCATGTGAAAGAAGTAATAAAGGTGAAAAAAAAAATGGCCATTGGTCTGGATGGTGTATAATGACTAGGTCCAACAATAGTCATACCTACAGATATTTTACAAATAAACATGTAAGAATATTTTCAACCTTACTAGCAATTTTTAAAAATTCTAAATAAAACTAATGCACTATTTTGCATAATAAATTTCAACAAAAAATAAATAAATTTCCAACTTTAAAAACCAAAGTATACAATGCCAGAAATTCTGTGATGAAACTATTATTTCATATATTTTTAGCAGGACATAATTTGGCACAAATTCTGCCACAGGTCAGAAACTTGAGAATCATGCTCCAAGACAGAGATTTATGTACAGGAGTTTTACTGGGGAGTGATTTGGGGATGAATACCTGAGAGGGAAGGAAAGAAGTAGGATTGGGCAGAGGGTGAATTGAAACTTCAAGACCATTGCAACAAAGGTCGCAGCCAACCTTAAATGGAGTTCTGGAGCTGAGGTGACCCTTCAGAGATGTCTCAAATTGTGACATGAATTACAGGCTCTCCTCTTTATTATTTTGGGCAAGGTAGCTCTCTCCAGCCTGTAGAAAGTCACAGAAAGGGAACTCAGCTGAACACTATCTGCCACCAACACTCTAACTACTTGGGGGGATGAATGAATTGGCCTTGTGAGGAAACTAGGTGCATTCATGGCTTCCTCTATAGACAACTTCTTTCTCCACTTATATCCATTTGCTTTATATAATAAATTCTGAGAAGCTCCACCAGTATCTGTCTGGTTTCTTTTCCTGGGGAATCTTACTAAAGGAGTGTTAGTGAGAAAAACTACCATACTCACCACTGCACCTAATCTTAAGGTAGTTATAGATATTCATCGTACCTGTCTTCCACCATCTATTTTAGAGTCTCTTCACCCCCAAATAGCATCTCTGCTGGTCTAGGTGGCTAAGTCAGTTTTATCACCTGCTAAGGTAACATAGACACTTATCTCTAAATAAGAGTGACCATGGGCCACTTCTAAAGCTGTGATTGCTGCCACATTTATCATCAAAATGGGGCAAATGGTTACCAAGAGCAACCATGTGGACCACTTGAGTGCCAAATGTATTCTTCCCTGGCCCTGGTGTGTAACAGCAGCTCTACCTCTGCCTGTTGGTCAGGTTAATTATTCCTACTACTATGGTGACTATTTTCCTTGCCTGATGGGGCAAGATCTTTGAAGTAACCAAGTGAGATCTTAATCCTATTAATTACCTTGATGAATCTTCCTGTATTCCTTGGTGGACCCATTCCCCCTCTAAGAAACAAGATTATAAAATGTCAGAATTGAAAGTTTCAAAGAAGGGAAGAGTAAATTCCCTAAAGGAGCCACTGGGGCTGATGGCAAGCAGAATCACTTCTATTTTCACCTCTTTCTTCCTGGGTACATGCATGCCTTCTACATTTTGAAAACACAGCACTATCTAATATTTAATGATTTGAAGTATATCTTAGAGGACAACGTTCTATCTGCACAGAGTGTTCTCAACAAAGTGGTACCTCAGCTGGACTTTCAACAGATTGTTCCAGTGCTCTGTCAGTCCAGTAGCCTGTGGGTGGTGGGATATGTAATAGGACAGTGGAGACCATGGTCATGTACCCAGTGCTCACTTACTCTACTATAAAATAGGCCTCTTGGTCCAATGAAATTTTACATGGGGTTTCATGCCTGTGGTTCAAACTTTTTCTGAGCTGTTGGTTAGTGATGCTGTTGAGGCCTTCCAGGCAGAAAAGGCAAACCCATATTTGGAACAGTTGTCAAATCCATTGTGGAAGAGGTCCCACAGCATGGCATTACCATAGATCCCTTTCCCTTTCTGGGCCCCACACAAAACTGGCAGTCTTATGGGTCACCCAGTAAAATGATTGAATCAATATTCCCAAGTGTACAATAAATATGCTGTCTATAAAAACTGAAGACTTATCAGTAATTGTATTCCTTCCTGCTTATGGGAAGAGAAAGATGCAATAATCTACCCTTCACTTTGGACAGAATGTTCCAGCATGCCTCAGACCATTAGACTAAAAATTACATTCATGCTAAGGGCCCTTGAATCTTCTTAGAGTTTATTACCCATTCTCTGGAACACGTTGTATTGATTTTCTGTCATTACATGAAAAATTACCACAAATAACAGCTTAACAATACCTGTACATTACCTCACAGTTCTATAGGTCAGAAGCCCAGACAGATTCAATTGATTGTTTGCTTAAGGTCTCACAATGCCAAAGTCAAGTTGTCAGCTGAATACTATCCCAGTTCACCACTCTTCAAATGTTTAACAATTGCAGATACTCAGAGGAAACATGGAGGAATTAGAGACATCCCCAGATCTCTTCCCCTGAAACAATAAGCTGAACATCTAAAACTCAACAAAAAAAAAACACCAAAACTGCACACCAGCACATCTGAGCATGGAATCTGAGCATAAGAGCTACCACAGGTCAGAACCATGGGTGTTGTGCAGCAGACAAGGAGAAATAAAAAAGCTATCTCTCACAGCTGCCAGAACTCCCTGTAGGGGAGGGAGAGGGGAGAAGGTACGGCAGCTTCCATGAACAGCCCTACCTGAGAGAGTTGTGAGTTCCACGCAGCCGGGGGCAGGGTCCAGTCATCAGGGCAGAAGGCAGAGAAGTGGATAGCAGAGAAACAACAGTTGATTTTTACCAGCCATGGTTGCAAAACCAAGGCTGAGCCACAGCCTCCAACTCCCAACCCAGAGGGCCTCTCCCCCTATACCTTTTGAGACTGATTACAGCAGAGTACCACAGTAATCTGAGCAAATGCTATCAAAGCTATTGCTAACACTGACAGGAACTGAAACTGAGAGTAGTGAGCATGATTAAATATCTACAAGAAAATAAAGGCATTATATAAAGGCATTATTAAGACTTTATATAAAGCAGTGATCCAAGAGGCTTAGATGCCACCTACTGAAAATCAAAAGAAAAGAACCTTCTTTGCAACAAGCTAAAGAGAGACCTTTGTATAATAAATCTTCTTTCTGGAAAAAAAAAATCAGAATGTACTTCCATTAATGCCCAGGTGGAGAAATAGTCCATTAAACACCATGAACAACCAAGGTGACAAGGCAACTCAGAAAGAAAGAGAAAAATCTCCAGAAAATAAGCTTACAGACATAGAAATATGCAACTTAAATATCAGAGAATTCAAGATGGTACTTCTGAAAAAATTCAATGAGTTCCGAAACAAGTCATATCAACAATTTCAGGAATTGAAAAAACAACTAGATGAGCAGAGCAAGGTGACTGAAACCCTCAAAAAGAACAAATAGATCTTCTGGAGATAAAAGAAAAAACACACACTGCAAGAGTCGAAAAATTAAATAGCAAGCTTGGGAAATAGAGTCGACCAAATGGAGGAAAGGATCAGTGATATCGAAGACAGAAATCTAAAAATAAATCAGAAGGAAGAAGAGAGAAACTGCAGAATGAAAAATAATGAAAGAGAAATTCAAGAACTAGCTGATACCATCAGGAGAGGAAAGAAGAATAATGAGCATTATTGAAGGCAAGGATAAGAAACAGGGACTAGAAAGCATTTTCAAACAAATAGTTAATGAGAATTTCCCAAATCTAAGGAATGAGCTGGAGCTTGGAATTCAAGAAAAGTAAACAGAATACTCAATTATTTCAACCCAAAAAGGCCTTCACCAATACACATTATATTAAAATTATCAAAAATCAATGACACAGACAGAATTCTCAGGGCAGCCAAGGAAAAGAAAAAGATAATTTATAAAGGAAAACCCATTAGATTATCATCAGACTTCTCAGCGCAAACCTTACACCAGAAAGGAATGGAATCAAATATCTAAACTATTAAGTGAGAGGAACTACCAGCCTAAAATAATGTATCCAGCTAAGCTCTCTTTTAGATATGAAGGGGAAATTAAAACCTTTCCAGACATACAAAAATTGAGGGAATTCTCCACTATGAGGCCCATACTACAGGAAATACTGAAAGGGGTCAGCTCATCTAAAGCAAAATGATAAAAAAGGAAAAAAACATAATTAGGAGTAGAGTGACTATCAGGCAAATAGAAGCAGCAGAGTATAACTCTTACTAAGAACAGGGCATTAAAAGCTAAAATGATAAGAAGAGAATTGTTATAATTAGTAATGAGCATTCAGTATACATAGGGACAAATTGAGATAACAATGACTGAAAAGGGGAGAATTCAAAGTTCCAAATTCGCAAAGGGGAATGGAGATAAGGCACGCTCAGAAGAAAATGGATGACTGTATATACATAACTATCCTTTACGTATTCATAATGGTAAACACACACCAAAGATTCAGAACTGAAGTATATAACATAAAACAAGAACCAGAGGCAAAACCCACAAAAGCCAATCAAAATAAAGAAAAAAGAAACACAAGGACAGGGAAGCAATGGAAACACCAAGCAACCAGAAAGCAGAAGATAAAATGGCTATAAGAAGACCTCATATTTCAATAATCACCCTAAATGTAAATGGACTGAACACAGCAATAAAAAGGCACAGAGTTGCAGAATGGATCAAAAAACAAAATCCAACCATATGCTGCCTCTAGGAGACACATCTCAGCTCCAAAGACAAATATAGACTCAAAGTGAAAAGGTGGAAAATGATATTTCAAGCAAATGACATTAAGAGAAAAGTGAGAGTAATGGTGCTAATATCAGATGAAACAGATTTCAAAAAAAAAAAAGATAAAGAAAGATACTGAGGGACATTTCATAATGATAAAAGGAATGCACCAAGAAGACACAACACTTATTAATATCTATGCTCCTAATCAGGGAGCCCCAAAACATGTAGAGCAATTACTAACAGAACAAACCACTATCATAGTAGGGGACCTCAATACCCCACTGTCAGATATAGACAGATCATCCAAACAGAAAATTAATAAAGAAATAACATCCTCAAATGAAACATTAGACCAACTGGACATAATTGACATTTACAGAGCCTTCCATTCCAAAACAGCTGCTTATACATTCTTTTCTAGTGCACATGGAACATTCTCAAGGATCGACCACATACTGGGACACAGAGATAGCCTCAACAAATATAAGAAGGTTGTAATAATACCAAGCATATTCTCTGATCATAACACTTTGAAACTAGAGATCAACTGCAAAAAGAAATCGGAAGGATCACAAATACATGGAGATTAAACAACATGCTACTGAAGAATAATTAGGTCAGAGAAGAAATAAAAAGAGAGATCAACAGATACATAAAAACGAATGATAATTATAGTACAACATATCAAAACTTTTAGGACACAGCAAAAGCAAACATAAGAGAAAAGTTCATATTGCAGGCCTACTTCCAAAAACAAGATGAGCCCAAATAAACAACCTAATGCTTCATCTTAAAAAACTAGAAAAGGAAGAACGAATGAGACCTCAAGTCAGCAGAAGGAAAGAAATGTTCAAAATTAGAGCAGAAATAAATGAAATTGAAAACAAAAGAATGATAGAAAAAATAAATGCAACAAAGAACTGGTTCTTTGGGAAGGTTAATAAAATTGACAAACCCCTGGCTAGACTCACTAAAGAAAAAAGAGAAAGGACACAAATAAACAAAATCAGAGATGAAAGAGGGAAAATTACCACTGATATCACAGAAATTCAGAGGATCATACAAGAATACTATGAAAAAGTATATAACACCAAATTTAATAACCTAGAAGAAATGAACCAGTACTTAGAAAAATACAACCTTCCTAGACTTAATCAATAACAACTGGAAAATCTAAATAGACTGATCAGCAGTATGGAAATTGAAACAATCATTAAAAACCTACCAAAAAGTAGAAGTCCAGGACCAGATGGCTTCACTAGTGAATTCTACCAAACATTCAAAGAAGATTTAATACTTATTCTCCTCAAACTCTTCCAAAAAATTGAAGAGGAGGCAATACTTCCCAACTCATTTTATGAGGCCAATATTATTCTGGTAAAGATAACACAAAAAAAGGAAAGTACAGACCAATCTCTCTCATGAACACAGATGCAAAAATCCTAAATAAGATACTAGTGAATCAAATACAGCAATATATTAAAAAGATTATACACCACGATCAAATGGGCTTCATCCTAGGGGCACAAAGGTAGTTCAACATACGCAAATGTGATACACCACATAAACAAATTAAAAAATAAGAACCATATGATCATATCCATAGATACAGAAAAAGCCTTTGATGAGATATTGCATCCATTTATGATCAAAATATTTTACAAAATCAGTATAGAAGGAAAGTATCTTAACATAATAAAGTCCATATATGACAAGCCCTCAGCCAACATTATACTTAATGGTGAAAAACTAAAAACCTTCCCTCTAAGATCAGGAACAAGGCAAGGCTGTCCATTATCACCACTGTTATTCAATATAACTTGGAAGTCCTAGCAAGTGCAATCAGACAAGAGAAAGACATAAAAGGCATCCAAATAGGAAATGAAGAAGTCCAATTCTCACTATTTGCAGATGACATGATTCTCTATATAGAAAACCCTAAAGACTCCACAAGAACACTACTAGAAATAATAACCAAATACAGTAAAGTCTCTGGTTACAAAATCAATGTTCAAGAATCCACAGCATTCCTGTACTCTAATAATGAAATGTCAGATAAAGAAGTAGAAAAAATAATTCCTTTTGCAATCACACCAAAAAGAATAAAATACCTGTGAATAAATTTAACAAACATGTGAAGGACCTATATAATGAAAACAATAAGACCCTATTAAAAGAAATTGAAGAAGATGCAAAGAAATGGAAAGATACTCCGTGTTCTTGGATTGGAAGAATCAACATAGTTAAAATGACCATATTATACAGATTTAATGCAATCCACATCAAAAGCCCATGGGAATTTTTTAAAGAAATAGAACAAAAAATCATCAGATTTGAATGAAAACACAAAAGATCCTGAATTGTCAAAGTCATTCTGAGAAAAAATAACGAAGCTAGAAGCATCACTTTGCCCAACTTTAAATTACACTACAAAGTGACAGTGACAGTCAAAACGGCATGGTATTGGTAGCAAAATAGGCATGCGGACTAGTGGAACAGAATCAAGAGTCCAGAATTAAACCCATATTTATATGGACAATTTTCGACAAAAAAAAGCCAAGAATATACAGTGGGGAAAGGAAACCTCTTCAATAAATGGTGCTGGGAAAACTGGAAAGCCACCTGCAAAAGAATAAAACTAGACTATTGTCTATCACCACACAGCAAAACTAACTCCAAATGGATTAAGGACCTGAATATAAGACCTGAAACAATAAAATGCATAGAAGAAAACATAGGAACTAAACTCAAGGACCTTGGACTTAAAATGGATTTTATGAATTTGACCTCAAAAGCAAGGGAAGTAAAAGCTAAAATAAATGAAAGGGACTACATCAAACTAAAAAGCTTCTGCTCAGCAAAAGAAATCATCAAGGTAAAGAGACAACCATCTGAATGGGAAAATATATTTGCAAGCAACACCTCTGAAAAGGGCCTAATATCCAAAATATACAAAGAATTCATGCAACTCAATAACAATAAAAAAGCAAATGATCCAATCAAAAATTGCGCAGAGGTCCTCAACAGACACTTCTCCCTAGAGGACATACAAATGGCCAACAAATATATGAAAAGATATTCAACATTGTTAGCTATTAGGGAAACGCAAATCAAAACCACAATGATATACCATCTCACACCTGTTAGAATAGCTATGATCAACGGGACAAGTAATAACAAATGTTGGAGAGGACATAGAGAAAAAGGAACCATCATACATTGCTGGTGGGACTGCAAATTGGTATAGCCACTATGGAAAATTATATGGAGTTTCCTCAAAAAACTAAGAATTGATCTACCATATGATCTAGCAATCCCTCTACTGGGTGTTTACCCCAAAGACTTGAAAACTCATATCCGAAAAGATTTTTGCACACCAATATTCATAGCAGTATTATTCACAGTGGCTAGGACAGGGAAGCAACCAAAGTGTCCTATGATAGATGATTGACTAAAGAAGCAGTGGTACATATATACAATGGAATATTACTCAGCCATAAGAAGAGATGAAATACTGCCATTTGTGACAACATGAAGGGACCTCGAGATAATCATGTTAAGTGAAATTTGCCAGACAGAAAAAGTTGAAAATCACACGATATCACTTATATGTGGGACATAATCCTAAAAGCAGCAAAGGAAGAGGACAAGCAAACAGAGACTCATGGACCTAGCATATAGACTAGTGGTTACCAGAGAGTACGGGGTGGGGGAGTTGAGGGGGGATGGATGGGGTTAAGAGGGTCAAATATAGCAGGGAGGGATAGGGTGAAGTGGGTAAAGGGGATCAAATATATGGTAGCTGAAAAAGCTGGACTTTGGGTGGTAAACACACAATAGAATATACAGATGTCAAATTATAATGTACACCCAAAAATTATATAATCATATTAACCAATGTTACCCCAATAAACGTAATTTAAAAAAAATTGCACCACTGCCACCTGCCACAGGTTATCTGTGTCCTACCTGCAATCAGCAGATTTTACTTGCCACCCAATTTTTTGCACAGTACATTGCATGTAATACACTAAGTAGCCACTATTTGACTTTACAACTTCACTATTCCCTCTAAAATTAAAACCTGTGGCCTACTTTTCCGCTAACTAGTAGATAAGAATAAAAAAGTGAGTGATTTCACATTTGAATGGACTTTCTTTTACTCACTGCAAATATGGCTAGTCCTCCTTCAGAACTAATCTCAATGTATGTTTTCCTATCTACACCATGACTTACAATGTTATTATTAAGTAAATGAACAAAATCTCTTATATCATGGGTTTTCAAGAATAAATAGAACAAAAAATTGTGAAGCAATTTCCCCTGAGATATAATGTGACAAATGTCAGCAGCTATTTAAGACTCTGAAGTCATTGTTTCATAGAACTGAGAGTCAAAGTATTTGTTATTATTGTGTACTTGTAATAATAATTGACCCTTCATATTTTATTTTATTGATATTGAGCAATACACAGCAGGGATACTTTATAAAGAAATTTTACCAATAACCTTCAGACATTATATTTATTATTAACTTTGTGACTTTTTTGTAAGATTCTAATGATTTGTGTAATAAGTAATCATTTTTGTCATGAGTTGTACAACTTTAAATGATTCTTCTTCCATTTTGGTCTCTTCTTTGCCTTCAGCAACAAATTTTCCTGGTATCATACTGAAAAAACATCATTTTGTGCTTATTCTTGGAAAATTGATTAGTTTGCTTTGATGGTCCCTTGTGGAAGAAATCGCTTTACAATGTCTAATTTCCCCTTCCTCCTTAGTATCAGAACCTCAGATTTTAAATGGACACTATGTGCTCAGATGGAGGACTACCTGCCCACGCCCTTGCAGTTAGGATGGTCATGTGACTAAGCTTATATATATATATAGATGTGTTTGTGTATATATATATATATATATATATATATATATATATATATATATATATAGAGAGAGAGAGAGAGAGAGAGAGAGAGAGAGAGAGAGATGTGTTTGTATAGATATATGTAGATATATATATAGATATATAGATATATAGATATATATGGATGTGTTTGTATAGATTCTTGGAAAGTCTCCTTGAAAAAGAATGGATGTGCTTATCCTTACTTTTTCCTGCTGGCTAGAGTGGGATTGTGATACCTGGAACCTCAGCAGCCATTTTTGACCATGACATAACTGTAAGAACAGAGGCCATACACTAATATGGTAGAATAAAGAGAAAAGAGCCTGAGGCTTAGATGACACCATGAGACTAGTACATGAATCCTAGACTATCCTCCCCAAGATATCTTTGAAAAAGAGAAATTAATCTCTCCTTATTCAAATCACTGTTGTTTTAGTGTTAATTTCTTAAATGCAGCTGAAATTATTCCTATGATACTTTGTTTTGGAAAGATTCAAAAACAACAATGTCTTCACACCTCTGTTAGACAATACTTTTCAATGAGTAATAAGGTAAGTATTAGGGAAAATTAAGTTGTCAGCCCATTAACATTCAAATTTCAAATTTTTATTGTTGTGCTTTCTAATATTATCTTTTTTTCTTGTGTAAATTCATCATTCCCATGAATTTTCTAGTGCCAGTTGATGGAAATTCGTAATGTATGTTCATTATATTCACATTCTATATTGAGAAGTTCTGTTCATACATTCTGAGTTATAGTATTTATATGACTTGTTATTATTATATTTTTATTTTTGTAAATCCTTTTAAGCCTTTGAATCATTTAGATAAAATCAAGATATCATGTTACAACCAAAATAAAAAATAACAAACATAAACAATAACACCAAATAAAATACAATGGTAGAGAGGGGTTGGGGAAAAATATTCAACTTGCCAGATTTTCCATGCACAATAGTTTGAAATGGCCTCACCTTCAGTTTAGGTGTGAGGTAGCTGAATAGCTTTTGAGTGTGACAGCTGTAAGGTAAAAACTTATTGGTATAAAAGTACAAAGGAATGCACATCTATGTCAAATAAGCTCACCTATGTGAACTACCTAAGAGGATGACAGAGAATGACATTAATTAAGATGTTGGACATAATTTGGGGCTAAGATAGCATCTACATATTTTAAAATCTATAATATGAAATGAAAACTGTTTTTTAAGTTTTAGCAGGAATTGAATGTGAGAGTACAGTTCAAAGAAGGCAGTTGTGGACAGACAGAGGAGGACTGAATCTCCATTCTGGCCAAAGGTATGGTAGCTGGGCCTGCAGGTTAGGCTCCTACACCCCACAGATCCTCTCCTTTCAGCCTTTAAAACCACCCTCACATGAATAGCTTCCACGTAAGTATTTGTGAAGAGCATCTGCTACTTGTACATTCATTTGTCGTAAGCCCCCAGTGACTGCTCAAACCTATCACGTTATCTCTGCAGGTCTCCATGCTTCCAGCCAAGAAGAAGAGCACATGCCTCTGCATCCCTTACCTGGGCCAAGAGAAATGTAGGAAGAAAAGAGTGCCTAAAAGTGTAAAGAAATCTTGCTTCTGCCATTTGTTCTTTGTTCCTGTCATCTGTAACAAAATCTGTCTGTGTCTAGAGAAGTGATTGTGAACTTTTTTTGAAACTTAACACCCAACACAAACACAGTAATGGAGATTAACAGAATTTGGCAAGGAGTGCTGACCACGTGTCCTTTTGACATAAGCAATGCTTTTAGAATATATAGGTTTATTAGGAATGAAACAGAGTTCTCTGAAGCCTATAATCATACATTGCAAATATGTGAAATATATATTGACAAAATGTTCATCACTTTTTGCCTTAAAATTGCCACACTTTCTGATAAACAGTTGGGACAACCAGCAGTTTCAGGAGCCCATTAAGACCTCCTGGACCTCTGAAGCTGAAATGTCACAGTAAGAGAATGAGTTCATAGCAGAAGAACCAGAGAGCCCTGAAAATACCACTGCGATGAAAATGGTTGAAATTTAAACTGATAATGAGAGGCTCTGACAGTCACTACACAGCACTGAAATAAACATTTCTAAAACTCGAGTACCTTCGAATTCATCAGGAAAACCAAAGATTACAACAGTCTGTCTACAGGTCCGTGGCAACATAAGTAGACTGACTGAGCTGTACATCACACAGCTGTCTAGGAGAGGGGATTGTATATTATAAGGAAAAAAAATTTTGATTCATATATTCTTTATATATTTTTACTGTCCCTGGCCTCTAATTGTAACTTCAAGAAGTTTTACTCTGAGCATTGAGAAAAAAATTTTAGCTGCCAAGCTTAGTTTTATGACAGTCCCTGGGCTTGGGGAAGAAGAGTGTATTGTGCAAGATTTGGTTATTCCATCCTGGAAAGTATAGAGTTAGGATCCTCTGTACCCAGGCCCCTCATTGTCCTAACTAACAGGAATAAGCCATCTTCTTGGGCATGAGTAGGAATGAATTGAAGTCCTTGAACAGATCTGCTGCATCTGGCTGTTCATAAGTGGTGCCCTACACAACTACAGGGGTGCCAATTCCAGACTCCATTGTCAGTGGTACTCCTGTTGTTGCACGGTGTGATGGCTTTCGCCCCAAAGGTCCCTCTGCCTTAAGATATCTTCTCTTCCAGTTTACCCCAGTGCCCAATTCTCACTACTCTAGAAATTCTTCAAAAAAAGATCTGAAAACACTTTACAAATGATGAAGAAGCATGCAGATCTAAGGTAAGGGAGTATGGTACTACTCCCAGCAGCCCCCTGTTAACATATCATTGTATTACGTGGAGGGACTGACTTATTAACGTATTAATCCATTCTAATAAGTTGATCTGATAAGTTGACATGATACACTGAAAAGCACTTAGCACATTTTTAAAAATTCTATGTAAAGTATTTGAATGATGATAGTGTTTTGGTAAAGAAGTACTATAGTCGAGGGAATACAGTTAGCATTAATATGATGGCTAGGCAGAGGGCCAGGGAAGGGAGGGAGCAACTGGGAGGATCATTTTATGAACTATATAGATGTCTAATCAATGTACTGTATACTTGAAATTAATTTAAATAAACAAATTTTAAAAAAAGAAGTACTGCAGTCTAATAAACAACAGAGCATAAAAACAGATGAAGATAGGTAAGGTTTAATGAGGGGGGGAAAGTCCTGGTGAGCCTAGGTATGGCATTAAAGTGGGAGGAGTGGCCATAGCATAAGGGCACTGAGACCCCCAGTGCAGGGGAGTTAGAGAGGCCCCAGAGGATAAATGGAGATGCTAAAAATAAACTTTATCTCCTTAACAATTTACCTTTTGCAGTCGCAAACTCGTTCTATTTTCCTTGCTCTTTATCTTCTGCTATATCCATTCTTGTCAGATTTTAATTTGTTAAAATGAGACCTACACCTCTAAGTTCATGCAACCAGGGCTGTTAAAAGATTAATTGAATGTTCAGATTTCCTCGAGTTTCCTCTACTGGGAATAAACACCCTACCTACTCTCTTCTCATAATGAAATCAGAAGGCACCTTCTCTAGTTTGCTCCCCCGATTTCTGCCGTCTCCCCCTCAGTGGCCATGTTTTCCACTAGGGTACCTTGCTCATAAATTATCTTATCATTTTTCCTCTGCCTTCTACCAAACGCAATAGATTTTAAATCCCTTGAGACAGTGCCGGCATTTTATTCATCTTTCCATTCCACACTGCTTAACAAGAAAGATGATTAATGCTTTAAACTACACTGAACTCCTGAAGTAAGAGGCCTCACAGTTGTGCTAGTAGTCTCAAGTAAGGAGGCACATTTTATTAAGAAAAATTTAAGGACCTACCCATAAGGACTTAAGAATCTTAACACTTCTTTCTCCTCAACAAATCAAAGGTGGTACTTATTACACTTGTTCTGGGCCTGCTGGGGATATAGAAGGTTTGAAAGAGTCCAGGCTTCTCATGTCAGAGTCCTAAGAGGCTCAGAAAAGTGATGGCAAGATAGACAATGAAACTTAAAATCAAATAGCAAACAAATGAATAAACTATAAAAACCCTGAATATGGTAATTGCTAGAGTGTACTTGAAATTTAAACTGAAATTATAATCATTAAAATCTCCCCCTTTCTTATTTATAAGAAAACTAATATATGATCACATTAAAAACCCTTCTCTTGTATAACAATGCATTTCAAGTGTGAAGTAGGGAGACTGAACTCTTTAGATATTACTTTATATAACTCCATAAAGTTAAGGTCACGGTCAAACATTGATCTTTGGCATTCCTTAGGGGGAAAAATAGCAACTTAAATCAAAGCCAAATGGAGTTAGCTGTAAAATGAAAAATATTGGTATGTTGGTTTTTTCAGGTCAACTTGGTAAAGCTGAAACTACATTTTTCAGAATTCTTAAGCTTGTATATTATACAGAGTTAAAGTTGATCAAAATTGGAATTTGCTTGGAATTTGTATGGTGGAAATGAAATAGAAGCCTTATTCTCTGAAAATCATCGTGGTTAGACATGAGTGGCAGATAGAAGCAAGTGCCAGTTGGTTCCACGTATTGTCACTCTGTTCTATTCAAAGTCAAGCTCTTCTTCCTGACTGCTTACCCTTCTGTTTAATAGAGATCCCAAGTTCATCAACAGATGTGTGGCTGTAGCTCCAGACAGGCAATAGTTCCCCATAGACTTCTCCACGTTGACTGCTGGATGTGCTTGGCCTTCAGATTAACTAATTGGTGTCTTCTATGATCCTCCAATTTACTCTTTAGACTTTCACTTCCCCAGTGTCCCACACATGCATAGGGTCTAATTTCTGCAATAAATCCATTATTCATAGCTCAGAGAGGTCAGCTGCCTAACCGAACTCTGGTTTTACAATTGGTTACAAAGGATCATTCAATTCCATTATTATTTATCAAGTATCTATCTGTGCTGTCTTCATATACACTAATCTCATTTTACCTTCATGACATCTATGTAAGATTGTCATCATAACCCCCTCTTACAGATAGGAAAAAAAAAAAGCTGAAAGGGATTAAGTGACCTAAGAGAACCCAGCTAGAAGAGAAAGGTGAGCAGAACAAAGCATTTCTCCTTAGCCTGATGTGCCCTGCCCCACCCACTTCATATATATATATATATATATATATATATATATATATATAGATATATAGATATATAGATATACACACACACACACACACACACACACACACACACACACACACACCCAGCAAAGAAGATGCTACATTTTCACATTTTCAAGACTAGTTGGAGAAAGAAATGATGACTTATAGCTTAGGAAATTAATCAGATAATTAGTGAAGTGGGGCCTTGGGCTAAATAAGAAGCAGGTGAGCTGGGGGAGAATTAAGCATGCTGGAAACACTCCACAAATTCTCACAGCGACACTCTAAGATAGGCTACTGCTATCCTCCTTTCACAGATCAGGAAACAAGGAAAGTATAAAGCCTCAAAGCAACTAAGTCAAGATAAAGCAAGTCTTCAAACATTCCCATTCTTTAATAGCAGAATATTCAGCCAGAATTCTGAAAAAGCCACATGACTTTCCCACATAAGTAAAAAGAGAAAGAGAGGGAGAATGATGACAAGAGAGAGATAGGAAAAGAAAACTAGAAAGGAGAGTAATAGAAGAAAATGGGAAGCAAAAAGTCAGAATCAAGAAGGAAGGGAGAGAAGTTGGCAGATGATTTCCATTTATTACAAAAACATTTCTTGGTCACCTGCTCTGGGTCTAGACTGCAGACTCTGGGTATGTGATATGAATAAGTTACCTCCCAAACCATGGAGTTTACATTCCATTAACCTGCAAATTTAATTGCTATGTTGTCTGCAATTTACTTTAAATTATTTAACAGTGGTTTGTGATATATAGGTGGACACTTTATTTTATACTCTAGGGGTGGTTGGTTAATATCTGAACTACCCTAATCAAAAATACATGCTCCAGGGTGGTTAGTTAGCATTTGAATGATTCTAATCAAAATCTACACTCCAGGGACAGCTACCACACGGCTAAATTTAACTTACCTGATCAACAGCAGGTTTGTCACTTAGTATAATAAATATTAAAAATTATTTTTCTTTGGTGAAATAAATGATCTTCCAGTTGTACGTAATGACTAAAACTATTGTATAGGCATTTGCATGAACAAATATAAGAATCTAGCAAAGCTAATAGCCTCATATCTTCTGAAATGATGCCCAAGGCCTCGGTATTTCTTCTGGCACCATATCCTACCATTTAGACCGTATTTGATTCTGATTAAAAATTTAGCCGAATCTTGCTGCTAGAATATTTTCAAATTTGCCTCAAATTAACCCTTTAATTAAAAGTTCATCTAGGTGCATAAAAAGAGAGCTAAGATTTCACTGAGCTTACAGCATAGGCTGTGTGATGGTTTTTGTGTCTGCTTGATGATATTTGTTATGCAGAATTTTTGAGACTGGCCTTCAGTGTAGTATCCCTGCTGGTGGTGAGTTCTGAAGAAAATGTTATAATTGTAAATGACCAAGTTAGCTTAGGTCATTTTACAGCAGCGATTAATTTCAAATATTTTAAATGCCCTAAGGGAGAGATATAGGGTAACATGGAAGCATATGACTTCTCCTCCTGATCTAATATAACAAATCAGAATTAGAGGATACACTAAGGTGAAGATAGTGTTAATGCACTGCAGGTAAAAGATCAAAGGAGATTGGCTATTTAAGGCTGAAAGGAGCTCACCTGTGATAGGCTGAGTCAGGAAGAGGTGACATTGTTTAAATCAAAAAGGATCCAAATCATGCAGGGACCTGTTGATAAAGATTTTAACTAGATGGAATTAAAACATGTTGAATGAATGAGTGAATACATGAGACATTTCAAAGGAAAAACCAGAGGAAGGAATATCAGGTTTGAATATAGAAATTCTTTCCATTTGACAACTGAAGACCAAACTAAAAAGGAGATATTACTTGGAGAAGCTTGATCTTGGACAACTCAGACAAGTCTTCGACCTTAGCAATGAAGATTTGTTGATCTGATCAAAGCCCTTTTTAGTGAGCTCTTCTGGCATTTTATCTCTGTTCTCAGACATTAGGTTTATCTTGGTTGGCCACGGTATTTTTGTACCAGTGCCCAATTAGCCCATAACTCCTCAGTGAACAGCAAACCTCACTCATTTGCATAATTGTTTCCTTTGCTGCTTCCTTTATAAAAAATAATGAGCCATTATGCACATAATTAAAGCAAGTTTAACAAATGAGGGCCAGGCTGACAAGAATCACAGGAGAAGGTCAAGAGAAATTAGCATGAAGGCCTGTCTGCAAAGCTAAGGCCAATCTAATATGCACTGTCTCCTGGGAGCAGAGCTCCTTTGGGGCAGCTTTGCTTTGGGATTTTCACAGAGGTCAGGCTTCCTGGAGAAAACATGATTTGATTTCATCCAGCCCTTCTCTTTCTGCTTTTCTCCTTTTCTTCTTGTCCTTCTCAATGAGAAGTATCTGGCTTGCTTTTTATTAGAGCACTCTGCAACAAATCCTCTCTTTTCCCCTTTCCCCTGAGTCAGACATTTTCTCAATGAACCTTACTAAAAAACTAATAGAAATAAAGTTCTTTAATCCTAAGAAGTCCAGTGATAAGATTTATGGAGATCAATTGTTCCTTCTTTAAAATAGCAATATTCTTTAATCATAGAATGGCTAGAGCAAGGCAGAGATTGAAAAATACCTTTTTTTCCAGCTACATATGGGACTTCTAAGCAGTTTCATTCTTTTGGTACTAAGGTGGGATAGTTCCGCCTTAGAATCTTACACAGATCCTGGTCAGTTTCCAATCCCACAGGCTGAATATTTCAGTTCCTGGAAGGTATTATCAGTCATTCTTGGATCTGTCAGATTTCTAGATGATTAGAAGGTCATAGATGAGTGATACAGTGAATGTTCCAGGTCTTCTTGGCCTGGATTCTGTGTCACCTAGGGCCTTGTTACTCCATGTGTGGTCTGAGGAGTAGCTGCAACACCTGAGAGCTTATTAGAAATCCCAAATATCAGACCCCACTCAAGAACTACTCCAGATGTACTAACTCAGAATGGACACTTTAACAAGATCTCTAGATAATTGGTTTCCCTATTAAAGTTTGAGAAGCAATGATCTAGGTCATTCAGTGGAGACCCATTCAGTTCAGTTTCTTCTAAGAGTATTTGATCACCTTCCATTCATTCAAGGTGGATGGCCCAACTACAACACCTGACACTGGACAAATGAGATCATTGCAGTTTATTAGTCACAGATACTCACAGCCCAGAGGCAGGAAGGACAACACACACCTCACACGCCACACAGTGGTTGTATCAAGAAACAAATGGACAACCAGGTACTATGGGTAGTAAGTAGGCTTTATGGTATCAAGAGGGTGAGGTACCCTCATCTCCTGTGGAAAGATGCAACTGGCTTATATGAATAATCCTGCGGCTGGCAGGGAACAGAAACTTGCTACTGAGGGATAAGTGGAAAATATATCTTCCCATTTAATAAGAAATGTTGTTTGGCTTGGGGAGCTTACCCATGGGAGTAGAGCTGAAGAGAGGCTTGTGGTTAGGATGTTTGAAGACCCTTCCCCACTTGATTTTACCAGGCATCAAGGCAGCATATAATATTGGACTTTAATTTTATGTTTTATATCACACAGGGAAGTTATCTTATAAAAATATTTATTCATTCTATAATATCAAACTATATGCA
Organism: Eidolon dupreanum; assembly: GCA_028627145.1. Classification (NCBI taxonomy): domain Eukaryota; kingdom Metazoa; phylum Chordata; class Mammalia; order Chiroptera; family Pteropodidae; genus Eidolon; species Eidolon dupreanum. The sequence continues at coordinate 44,657,038 of CM053513.1, forward strand.
TGTAAACTACCAAGCATAGTGTCTGGACTATGAAAAATACTCTCTCTCTCTCTCTTTCTCTCTCTCTCTCTTTCTCTCTCTCTCTCTCTCTCTCTCTCTCTCTCTCTCTCTCTCTCTCTCTCTCTCTCTCCCTCTCTCTTTCTCTTTCTCTTTCTCCTCTCTGTCTTTAGACTTAGCCATATACAACCATAGCCTATAATGATTCAGATCCTACCAACATTACTTAAACACCTACCACATACCAGGCACTATTGATTGCTCTCACATACATAATTTTGTTGTAATATTCATCCCAACACTATGAGTTAGTTGTTCTTATCCCTGCTTTATAGACTAGGAAATTAAAGAGAATTTTACCCAGTCAAAATGGACTATGTTTATCATGTCTCACTATGGCATTCATCAATATAATTTGTGATCTGTTATAATAATACAGTGAGAATCTAGCAATGCAATATAACCTTCATAAATATATAGATGCCAGTCACAATTTGTGAGAAACGAGCAGTAGAAAAAAATTGAATTTATTTGGCTAACTTAATATTATGACCAGCAGAAAAGATGGGCAGGTATAAAATGTTTTGGACTTGATTAGCTAGTCTGATGAAGATATAGTATGACAGTAACTAGAAGTTTACTTGAAAAAAAGATAATTGAAAGAGGCAGTCTAGGAGATATAGTAACTGTCAATTTTTCTAGGTTATCTAAGTTCTATCTAATTAATTTAGATAATCAGGAGCTGTGCACCTGAACCATACCTTTCTAGTTCCCAAAATAAATGTCCTCACCATCTCAGGGTTAGAGGTAGTATAGCATAGTGGTTAGTAAATCTAGTCTTCCTATGTTCAAATATCAGATTCTCTGCTTTCTGGTTGTGGGCCCTGGTTCCAGTCATATAATTTCTCTGTACCTCACCTGCAAAACATAGATAATAATATCTTCTATTCATAGAGTTGTTGTGAACATGAAATAAATTAATATACATAAAGCACTTAGAATAGTGCTTTGTATCAAAGTGAATGTTATTATTATACATGAGTGTTATGTCCTTGACTCACATAGAGGATCAGTAAAATAATGTGATCATATGAGACTTATGCAAATAAATGGAACAAAATAGATAGCCTTGGAACAGAACCTCAGTATATAAAAGAATTTAGCTTATGATAAAGAAGACTATTCCAATCAGTAAAGAAAGATTGTGTTATTCAATAAATGATGTTGGGAGATTTAAATAACTTGGTCTCCCATTACCTTGCCCTCCATCTGTATTCAGTCATATGCTAATACTGGTGATACTTTGCATAATCATGATGGCGCCACTTACTATGGATTACCTATGTCCTATTGCCCCCAGAAAAAAAAGAAGTCATTCATATATTATCGTATAAGTCAGAAACTCATTCCAGAAGCTCATTTTAAAGGTTTATTTCTGGGTTCCTTCCTGGTACCATTTATGTAATCTACTAGGGTGCTGGGAAGATAACACAGATGGTACATTCAAACAGGATAATGGAGAAGAGTTTAGTTGAGAGGCTATCAACAAAAGTGTGGTAAAAACCAACAAGAATGGTGAAGAACCTCAGGATAGCAACAAGAGGTTGAATATTATACCTAGGTCTGAAGAAATGGAGTGGTTATCAGACTGTAGTAAGTCTTTTAGTTATTGGGCAGTCACCTGACAGTTGCTGTGGCCATGGTAGGGGAACCCAGTCACTACCAACTTAAAGCTTGGGATGAAGGAAGACATGGAAATAAATACTCTGCCTCTATCTCCCTTGACACTCTCTTAACTTCTGGAAGCAAAGGAACTTCAGTGGCCCAGGTAAGACATGTCGACCTAACCTCCCGGGAACAAAGGAAGGTGAAGAGATAAGAAGAATGAACCTTAATGAGTAAACAGAACAAGACAATATCCAGCTGACCCCATAAAAAAGCAAATGTGTCCTTCCAAATAACTCGGGAGAAGCATTGTCTTCTTAGTTCACTGGAGTTTTCTAATGACCAAAGGACATCAGTCATGGATAGGATTATACCCTTGTCTATTAAACTGATAGAAAGGGTCCTATTTATAGTCACTGTATCAATGGCACCAAAATTTAAAGGAGACAGCCACATAACCTACATTGCCTAGACTTGCTCATATTATTATTAAACTTCAAGTTAGTTTAGAGCCTATAACTCCCATCCAGATGACTTAAAACTTGGATTGAATTTTGAACTATGTAAATAATAACAAACTATCAGAAAGATAATTTTTTTTTAAAAAATCTCATTTACAACTGCATCAAAAAAAATACCTAGGAATACATTTAATCAAGGAGGTGAAACACCTGTACATTGAAAACTATAAGATGTTAATAAAGGAAACTAAAGAAAGCACAAATAAATGGAAAGATATTCCATGCTCATGGGTTAGAAGAATCAATATTGTTAAAATGTCTATACTACCCAAAGCAATCTACAGATTCAGTGCAATCCCTCTCAAAATGCCAACGGTATCTTTCACAGAAATGGAACAAATAATCCTAAAATTGATATGGAACCACAAAAGACCTTGAATAGCCAAAGCAAATGTGAGGAAAAAGAACAATGCTAGAGGTACCAAACTCCTGATTTATACTATATTACAAAGCTATAGTAATTAAAACTATACGCTATTGGAATAAAAACAAATGCATAGATCAATGAAACAGAATAGAAAGCCCAGAAATAAACTCATACGTATTAATTTATGACAAAGTAACCTAGAATACACAATGAAAAAAGGATAGTCTTTTCAGTAAATAGTGTTGGGAAAACTGTATATTGATATGCAAAGGAATAAAACTGGACTTCTATCTTACATCATATACAAAAATCAACTCAAAATGAATTAAAGACTTGAACATAAGACCTGAAACTATAAAACTCCTGAAGAAAACATAGTAAGAAAACAATGTAAGCTCCCTGACATTGGTCTTTTCAATGATTTAACAAAGGAAACAAAAGCAAAAATAAACAAGTGGGACTCCATTAAACTAAAAAGTTTCTGCACAGCAAAGGAAATCATCAATGAAATGCAAAGGCAACCTATAAAATGGGAGAAAGTATTTGCAAAGCATATTGCTGGTAAGAGGTTAAAATCTAAAATATATAAAGAACTAATATAACTATACACCTCAATAGCAAAAAAAAAAAAAAAACACAATTCAATTAAGAAGTGATCAGAGGAACTGAATAGACATCTTTCCAAAGAAGACATAAAAATGATCAACAGGTACATAAAAAGTGCTCACCATTACTAATCACCAAAGAAATGCAAATCAAAACTGTAATGAGATATCACCTCACACCTATTAGAATGACTGTTACCAAAATACAAGAGATAACAAGTATTAGTTAGGATGTGGACAAAAGGGAATCCTTTTGCACTGTTGGTGCAAATATAAATTGGTGCAGCCAATACAGAAAACAGCATAAAGTTTCCTCAAAAAATTAAAAATAGATTTACACACAATGGAATAATATTCCACTCTTCTATTCTGCCATTTGTAACAACATGGATGGATCTTGATAGCATTATGCTAAGTGAATAAGTCACACAGAGAAAGGCAAATACTAAGTGGAATCTAAAAAAGAAAAAGTCAAACTCATTGAAACAGAGAGTAGAAAAGTAGTTGCCATAGGCTGCAGTGTGGGAGAAATAGGAAGGGGTTGGTAAAATAGTATAAACTTTCACCTATAAGATGGATAAGGTCTGAGGTTAATGGTGACTTATTAATAACATTGTATTATGTAATTAAGGTTTGCTGAGGGAATGAAACTTAAGCATTCTAGCTCTCCCCCTCCCCTAATAAAAGGAATAAATATGTGAGGTGATGGATTTGTTAATTAACTAGTTGGGGGGACACCTTTCACAATGTATGTGGATATCAAGTCATCAAAATGTATGTTTTAAATATTTTATAACTTTATGTCAATTATACCTCAATAAAGGTAGGGGGGAAGCAAATTATTAAGAAAGCAAAAAAAAAATTTGTTAGGAAAAGAATGCATGACTCTTTCTTTTAAATTTGATATGCCACTTGAGAGAAAGCCAGGCTAAAGCCCTTTTAAACCTTGCCCAAGACAGTATCTTGTAGGTGATATGGGACCTACTGGAAATAGCCTACATTCTGGTTAATTTTGTGTTAACTTGGCTATGCTGTGATGCCCAGTTATTTCATCAAGCACTAGTCTAGATGTTGCTGTAAGGGTAGTTTTTAGATGTGATTAACCTTTAAGTCAATAGAAGCAGATTACTTTTCATAATGTGGATGGGCGTCATCCAATCAGTTGAAGACCTTAAGAGCAAAGACTGAGGTTTCCCAAAGAAGGAATTCTCTTCAAGACTGCAGCATAGAAACCCTGCCTGGGTTTCAAACTGTAACATCAATTCTTCCCTGTCAGCCTTGAACTCTCTCTCTCTCCACCTCCTCCCGCCCTCCCTTTCTCTCTCTTCCTCTCCCCCCCTCCCCCATATATACATTTCTCACCTCACAGAACATGCATTCAAAAATTCACAGAAGGGGCCTCTGGGGCGGGAGGGGAGCAGAATTTTAAACACCTACCAAGCACAAAGAAGGTACAGTCATTAAACGACAATATCCAACCAAAAAGAACTTTTCTCCCCCTTCTATAACCCCTTGCCTGGCCAAGTAAGGATAGGAAACCGAATTAGTATAACAATAAAAAGGAGGAATGGAAACCCAACCTGAGAAAGGGGAGGAAAAGGGGGACACCACCCCTTCCCTGCTGTCCTGCCTGAAGAAAACTATCAGTTAGGGGAGTGCAAACACTTTAACTTTAAATCAAGATTATTACTTGAGACCAGATATCTTAATTTCTGAATTAAAACTGAGGCTGTGATTGTACAATCATTTTTTATTGTTATTATGTAAAAGGAAACTGGGGCAAGGAAACACTTCCTCCATTGAATATATTTTAACTTTTTTTTTTAGTTTCAAGTATACAGTATATTGGTTAGACATTTACTTAGTTTATAACATGATTCCTCTAATTGACCCTTCTCTTGTTTTCTATCTAGCCAATATATTAATGCTAACCGCATTCCCTATGCCATGCTCCACATACATACCCATGACCATCTATGAACTACTAATTTGTACTTCTTTCACTTTTCACCCCATTCTCCCAGTTCCCCAACCCCCCATCCCCTCTGTCCATCACCAAATTGTCCACTGTATTTGTGAGTCTGTTTTTGATTAGTTTGTTCTTTTTATTCCTTAGATTCTGCATATAAGTGAAATCATATAGTGTTTATCTTTCTCTGTCTGACATAAATACCTTCTAGATCCATCAAAGCAATATCTTTTTCCATCCCCTCCCTTTTCATATGTAGGGATCTTGTTTTCTTATCCCTTCATCCACTCTATTTTTTGGTTGGAGCACTTAATTCTTTTCCATTTAAGGTACTTATTGATAGGAATGCAGTCGTCACCATTCTTTATTCCCGTTTTTGATACACGTTTTTTCTTCTTAAAGAAGTCCCTCCAACATTTCCTGTAATACCGGCTTGGTGGTGATCAATTCCTTTAGCTTATTTTTGTCTGGGAAGCTCTTTATCTGTCCTTCAACTCTAAATTGACAGCTTTGCTGGATAAACTTATTCTTGGTTATAGATCCTGGGTCTTCATCCTGTAGAATGTTTTTTGTCAGGCCCTTCTGCCCTGCATAGTTTCTTTTGAGATATCAGCTGCCAGTCTTATAGGTGTTCCTTTATAGGTAACTAACTGCCTTTCTCTTGCTGCTTTAAATATCCTTTTTTTGTATTTACCCTTTGGCATTTTAATTATGATGTGTCTTGGCGTGGGCCTCTTTGGATCCCTGGTTTGGGGGATTCTCTGAGATTCTGGGGTTTTAAGTCCATTTCTTTCAACAGCTTAGGGAAGTTTCTCATTATTATTTCTTCAAAAAGCTATTCAACATCTTGATTTTTTTCAGTTTCCTGATCGGACAGGTGCTTGGACCCTTAATAGTATCCCATAAGCTCCTTAAATTATTTGTATAGTCTTGCATCCTATCTCTTGCCATTCTGGTTGCATGTCCTTGGCTTTCCCATCCTCTAGATAGGGCATTTGATCCTTTTTTTTTATTCCCTTTGTTTATTCCTTTGTTTATTCCATTTAATATACTTCTCATCTCAGATAATGTGTTCCTCATTTCAGACTGGTTCTCTTTTATAATTTCCATTATTATGTTTTTTTATCTCTTTGTTGAAGTTCTCACTGAATTTACCTACACTTACCAAAAGTTCATTTAGCATCTTTATAACCAGTGTTTTGAACTCTGCATCTGTTAGATTACTTGACTCCATTATATCTGGATCTCTGTTCTGTTCCCTCATATGGTTTCTGCTTCTTTGTCTTTTCATTTTGGCTGCCTTTCCATGTCTGTTTCTATGTACTAAGCAAAGGTCCTAAGTCTCCTGGCCTTATTAGTGTGGATTTGTGAAGTAGGTGTCCAGTGGCACAGTCCTGAGATGGGGTCAGCTACAGGTCAAATTTAGCCCAAGTCTCTAACCCTCTGGGGCCACCTGTTAAGATTCAGCAAGAAATCCACAGATGCTGTCCCTATAGTTGCCTCAGAAGGCCACACCAGAAACCGAGGCGTCTGCCGCTGCTGCAGCCTCAGTCCCACTTAGCCGCTCAAGACCAAGCAGCCCCATGTCCTCGCACTGTCCTACCTTCTGCCATTGCAGGGTGATTTCTTGGATTCCTCCCTAGTTGTATATCTTGTTCATCTAGATTCCAGGTGATATTTCCTTGCTATTTGCTCCTTGTTTCCATCACAACTTTGATTTGGTTGTCAGAGGAATGAACAGAGCCTCTATCATCTCTGCCTTTTTATTTTTCTCCTCAGATTTCATTTTTTTTAATGACTGAGTAATATTTCATTGTATATATGAACCATAACTTCTTTAACCAATCGTCTGTTAATAGGCACTTAGGTTGCTTCCATATCTTGGCTATTGTAAATTGTGCTGCCATGAATATTGGGGTACATAGATCTTTACAAATTATTGTTTTGGTTTTCTTTGTATAAATACTCAGAAGGGCAATTGCTGGGTCAAAAGGTAGTTCTATTTTTAATTTTTTGAGAAACCTCCAGACTGTTTTCCATTATGGCTGTACCAGTTTGCAATCCCACCAACAATGTGTGAGGTTTCCCTTTTCTCTGCATCCTCACCAACACTTGTTATTCTTTGATTTATTGATGATAGCCATTCTGACAGGTGTGAGGTGATATCTCAGTGTGGTTTTAATGTGCATTTCTCTGATGATTAGTGACCTTGGGCATGTTTTCATATGTCTATTGGCCATCTGTATTACCTCTTTGGAGAAGTATCTGTTCAAGTCTTCTGCCCATTTTTTAATATTTGTTTTCTTTTATTGAGTTGTATGAGTTCTTTATATATTTTGGATATTAACCTCTTATCAAATGAATCATTAGCAAATATCTTCTCCCAATCAGTCAGTTTGTCTCTTTGTTTTGTTGATGGTTTCCTTTGCTTTTCAAAACATTTTAGTTTGATGTAGTCCCATTTGTTTATTTTTTCTTTTGTTTCCCTTGCATGGGGAGATATATCCAAAAAGAAATTACCATTAATAATGTCAGAGAGTTTACTGCTTATGTTTTCTTCTAGAACTTTTATGGTTTCAGATCTTACATTTAAATCTTTAATCCATTTAGAGACTATTCTTGTATATGGTACAAGAAGGGGCTCAGTTTCTTTTTCTTTTTCTTTTTTTTTTTTGGCATGTATCTGCCCAATTTTCCCAACATCATTTATTGAAGAGACTATCTTTACCCCATTGTATATTCTTGCCTCCTTTGTGATATATTAAGTGAGTGTATAGCCATGGATTTATTTCTGGGCTCTCTATTCTGTTTCATTGATCAATGTATCTGTTTTTATGCCTGTACCAAGATGTTTTGATTACTGTAGCCTTATAGTGAGTGTAGTTTGATATCAGGTAATGTGATACCTTCGACTTTGTTCCTCTTTCTCAAAATTCCCCTGGCTATTCAGGGTCTTTTATGATTCCATATAAATTTTAGGATTATTTGTTCTAGCTCTCTGAAAAATGCCATTGGTATTTTGAAAGGGATTGCATTGAATCTATAAATTACTTTGGGTAGCATGGCCATTTTATTGATGTTGATTTATCTTACCCATGAGCATGGTATATGTTTCCATTTATTTGTTTCTTCTTTGATTTTTTTTTTCAGTGACTTATAAGTTTCTGAGAGCAGATCTTCTACCTCCTTGGTTAATATGATTCCCTTCACTGAATATATTTTAAACAGTGAGAAATAGAAAATAAATATACTTTTTAGATCTATTCCAAGAGTCCTGACTGTTCAAGGTACTAGTTATACAAGTATTTCTTTTTATGATTAAAAAATCTGCCAATATTAAATTTTTAATATCAATTTAATGAATATTTTCATACATCTTATGAATCCTAATCAAATATATTGTTGTACCACCTAATAATGTCTTTTATATGAGGACTTTTGTGATAAAGTCTTCGAAAAATAATTTGGTCCCCCTAAAAGTTAGATTTTCCAGAGAAATATATTTTTTTAAATTTATAATATGTTATATTGTCTCTATTCCAATAAATATTTTTGACAACTACTACACGTTAGATGTATGCTAATGATAACAAAGCATTAGAACCTGCTAACGGATATGCTCCTGCCCCCTGTAGCCACTGGCTAGTAGGAGAGACAGTTATTACATACATAAATAAATAAATAAATAAATAATTATAAATTTTTAGAAGCATTTTAAGGAAAAATGTTCTTGAGAATATAACAGAAAATGAAAATTTAGATCATGAAGTTAGGAACTATTTCTCTGAGGAAGTGACATTTAAGCCTAGATAGCAAGAATTAATTAGCTCAGTAGAGAATAGAAGAGCATCCTGGCAGAGAGAACAGCATGTCCCCCTATGCAACTCCCCCCGCCCCCAAAGAAATGAGTGTGTTGAAGAAAATGTGGCTGGAGTATAAAGAATAAAAGGGAGGGTGCTAGTAAAAAAGAGGAGTCTGGAGAAGCCGTCAGAGTATGCAGGGTTCAGGATGTATACGCGTAATTTAGCACTTGTGTGTATATGTATAGCACACATAAGAATTTTGGATTTTATCATAAATTCAGTGGGAACTCATCAAAGGATTTTAAAAGGGAAAAGACATAATTAGATTTATGTTTGTAAAATACTCACTTTGGCTGCAGTGAAAGATATGGATTCAAGGTGGGCAAGAATGAAAGAGAGAAGACCCCCTAGATGGCTGCTTCTTACAATGGATCAGGGAGATATAATGACGGCTGATGGGATGGAGAAAAGTGGTGGGTTTAATCTTATTTTGCCAGGCCCAGTAATGGGTTGGATGTGGAAAATGGGCTGAGGAAAGGAGGTATTGATCATGACTCCCAGTATATAAAGGTTTTCACTTCCTCTTCACTGGCTTCAGACTTGATCCACCTCTCGACCCATCCTCCCCTCTACTGCCATCCATTTAACACTTGTGTTCAGCAAAGATGTTGTAAGACAAAAGGACAACCTCTCCCGACTGCCCTGGAATTTGGCCAGACATCCACGCTGAGAGTGGAAAACCAAAGAAAACAGCACAGATCATGACATTAAAACTACTAATAAGGAACTGAACCATTTGACCTGTGACAGATTGGCAAATCACAATTAGAGACCTTAATGACAGTCCTTATCAATGTATATGCTTCTTGACAATTGCATTTTCAATAAGAATTCATCATCCAAATATTAACAAAATATTAAATTTTAAATATTATTTAAATAATATTTAAAATTTAAATGCTAAGGATTCTAATTTATCACCAAACATTAAATAACAGTGAGAGCATTTGTCTTAGAATCACAATGGTCTATTGCTTTAACTATTTCTAAAGTTATTCCTTTATACCTTTATTCTTTATTCATTTGATCACTGCTATCTAGTCCAAACTCAGATGATACCCTAGTGCCAGAACTTTCACAGATCCATAAATCAGATAGACAAGTACAACAAAATGTCTTGGTAATGAGCTCTGAAACATGCCAGGGAAGCCATATTATAGCTGGAATAAATTTAACTATTTTAAAAGAGAAAATAAAGAAAAAGAATGACTCCTGGGTTTCTGGCATGAGCAGCCAGGTAGATGAAGTAGGCATTTTTTAAGACAGCACAGACCAAAGGGAGCCAATAAAAGGAAAAAAGCAAGTTTAAAATATGTTGAGTTTGAGATGCCTGAGATACCTGAGCTTGGGATCCAGTTCACAACTGCATATATGGATCTAAAGTTTAGAAGAAAGACCAACCTAGAGACAGAAAACAGTTAAAGTTGCTGAAATATAAATTACATGTAAAACCTTGTTAGAAGATGAGATTTGCTAAAAAAAAAAAAAAAAAAAAAAAAGTGTAGAGTGAACTATAAAAGAAAGCCCAGGACTGAATCCTAAGCACTGCTACATTTAGAAGTAGAGCCAAGAAAAAGCATGCAAAAGACACTGAGGAGTTGTGGTCAGAGAGAGATGGAAAACACAGCCCGAGTGTCATGAAATCTAAAAAAAAAAACAATTTGTTCCTTACTTGTATTTAGGAAACTTACCTGATTCTCAGTTGTGTTAGCTAATTCACTCCACATTTGGCATATTTTGGGTACTAATATTCCTCCACTCTCTGCTATCCTATAAATTGACACATTTCACTAACTTTGCCTGTTTATTCCCTGGTTGTATTGCTGACAACAAGAGTAACATTGGGCATTAACTCAGGAAAACAAAGGAAGACAAGATGCAAGGGGCTGCCCGTCGGTATAAGAGAAAGCTCATTACCATAACATCTGCCTTTAAATAACTTCCACAACCAGATTCCAAATTTAACTTTATAACTTGCTTGATTGAGAAGTTGGTGCAGGAGAGGGAGAGGGAGGCGGGGAGAGAAAGAGAAAGGAAAGTAGAGAAAGAGAGAAAGAATTAGAGGGATGTCTCTTCTACTAGACTCTCATCATTAAAACTTTTAGCTAGGCTTTCAAATCTTTAGATGCTGCAATGGCTATTTTGGAAAAGAATGATCTCAATTTGGCATACAAGCTAAGGTCAATTAAATAATTTAGAAGGCCTCCACTTCCTACCCAGAAATTTACAAAGAAAAAGGGAAAGTATCAGTTCAGGATTCATCCTGCTTCAAAAAGAGAACTGAACCAATAAAATTATTTCCAAAAAGGCCTTAAAATTTTGTCAAAGGCAAGTAAAATTACTGTGACTTAAATGTTTAAGTGACAATTATTGTAGTTTGTGACAAGTCAAATACATTGTGGGGTTAAATAATTATGTGAAATATGTATCATTAATAATACGTTGGAGACTTGTAGATATAATATTTACATACATTTCGTAAAACAATACAATAATACCTTCAATTAGTTTAGATGTCTTTGTTGTAATTTTTCTCTTTGACATCATAGATTATATCTATGATTTATCTAATTCTAAATCTTTAATAAGAATGTAACTATGGTTATAATACTGTTATTCTTTTTAAAAAGGTGGGGGAGTAGTTAACAATAGACTTTAAAATTAGATCTGTACATGGACTAGCTTCTACAACTTGCTAGTTATATGACCTCAAGCCAGTTACCCACCTCTCTAAGCCTTAAAGTCTGCATCTGTAAAATGGGTCTGTACCTCACAGAACTGTTCTGGGGATTAAATGAGATAAAAGATATGCACACTCAGCTACTTAATTTATGTTCCTAATCACTGCATTTTACTGCCTTCCTAGATTACCCTCCTAAAATGATCCTCCATGCAGAAGCTGTACATTCCCTTGGAGACCTCACATTGGACTGGATAAGGAAGTAGCACTTACATTATTGTCATTGCTGATATCAAATAGTATTCTGATAGTAATAAGTCGGAGATATGTTAGAAAAGCACTAATTATTCAGGTAAAGTAAAGCCTTCAGATTCCTGGATAGGAGTATGAGCTGGAAAGAAAAGAAAATTAACATGGTGTTGATAGTCACTCTGAAAGCCAGGAGAGAATGCTCTCACCTATCTAGGTTTGATTATGAGACACTATATTACTGGAGAAAAATTCTACCTCCTTTTCTTTCTTTTTTCTTTTTTTCAGTAACAAATCTTTGAAAAGTGATAGAGGCAGCCCTGAGCAGCATAATAGAGTATATATGGGCATCATTACAAGAATTTGATGATAGCAAGCAAATAGCCATATACACAAAATGGTGGGGGGGGGGAGTTAATTAATTTAATTAATAAAATTAATTAACTTAGCTTAAGTTCCAGAAATTTTACAAATAAAATCTAAATGTTTTATTTTTTAGATTTAGAGATGAGTAAAGAGACTCGGAAAGATTAAGCAACCTTTCTAAGACAAGTGATTAATAAACAATAGAGCTGAAATTTATACCTAAATCTTTCTCATATTGACATGAGGCAGACTGAATTAATAGCCCCATTTTCACCACCCTTTGTATATAACTTTGTAGTTCCTCTCATTATATAGATGAAGTATATTTTCCCATCCCTTCACTTTGTGTTCAGTCATATGACTTGTTGTGGCCAATAGAATGAGAGGTAATTTTGAAGTAATTATGTGTCAAGGTCCTCTGAAACCTTGCATGTGTTCCACTCACTTTGTTGGACATCTGCCATCACCATGAGAAGTACATGCTCAGGCTAGCTCACTAGTCCCAGGAGGAGAAGAGACACATAAAGCAGAGCCACCCCAGTCAAGCCTGGCCTCCTACCCAACCCAAAGCAGATCTCTAGATATAGGAGCTATAATATTAAATGACTGTCATTGTTAGCCCCTGAGTTTGGAGGTAGTTTGCTTCATAGCAATAGCTAACCAATGTACATGTTATTGAGATATTGAGCTTGACATTATTCATGTTACTCTCATTAAAAAGTCTTCCTTCTGCAGCCATGAGTGTGTTAACACAAATCAGCTTCAAATGCCATCTTTGAGAAAGTTATTAAAAGTATTGCTGAGAACTACAAAAGGATCCTTGGGGTATTTAACCTTATTTATGAGGAGGAGAAAATGATTCCTGATTTTTCTAACCCGAGTTTTTGCCTTAGTCTCACCAGTCACAATTTCAGTTTTCTATCACCCACTATGGCCTACTCTCTGCACCATTAGTGCTTCCCAAGTCCAGTCAGCCCACCCACGAATAGCTTTCCTGAATGTTCCAGTAAGATTATTTTTATTTCTTAATTTAACTTGCTACACAATGTTTCCATGTATGTATGTAGACAAATGTATTCTTTTTTTTTTTTTTTTTTTTTTTTTTTGCTATTCCAAATAGATTGTGAGCTTCTTAAACATAAAGACTATGACTTTTTCTTGTCTGTGGTCCCATTGCCCATCAGTGCCATGGACATAATAAATGCTCAATAAATAATTGGTAAATGAATGAATAAATTCTCATTCTGCATTTCTCAGTGTTTAGTAGAAACATTTCTTTTCAGTTGTGCTTGCC